>JASGAU010370734.1:0-37637 GCA_030220045.1 Australoheros facetus | reverse complement strand
AATAAAATAAAATAAGATGTGCAGAATAGTTGCAGGAAGGAAGTAATTTCCAGCCTCCCCTTATTAAGTGGGAGGGATTATGTGTGCAACTGCAGAGGGGAGTAGGTGTGTGGCAGCGGGGTGTGTGTGTGTGTGTGTGTGTGTGTGTGTGTGAGTGACTGCAAGCGAGATTAGGTGTGTGAGGTTTGTGTGTGGTGCTGTGGGGGGGNGCTCTGACAGCTTTGGGGAAGAAACTGTTCCTCAGTCTGTTGGTGGTAGTCCGTATGCTCCTGTACTGCTTTCCTGATGGAAGTGGTGCAGACAGTCTGTGGCCTGGATGGCTGGGGTCTGTGACGATGGCTCGGGCTCTCTTTTGTGTTATCTCTTTAAGGAACCCCCATTAACTTTAGGATTCATGTGACTTTTTAAAATTTTGCCTTTTCCTCTCCTCCTCCTCCCAGTGAGCCCTGTCATAGTGGGCTTTAAAAGTCAGGTGAGCTGCATGATCGGGACTTCAGTGGTCCTGACCTGTAGAGCAGCAGGGATTCTGCCCATCACATACACCTGGACCAGAGGCAGAGCAGAGACACAGGTCCCCATCAGTCCCACTGAAGGCAGACACATAGATGGTGAGTCCAGTTTGTTTGGAGACATTTTTAATTTTTCATTGTAAAAACAGAGTAGAAGTTTCTGGTACTGTACGACATCACTGAGACATGCACAGGAGACGAGGATAAGATCTGAAGCAGTTACTGCAGTACCTAGAACAACACAATAAATAGATTACAAACAGTGGAGGTATAAATTATTCAAACTATACAAACTATACTATACTAAGCTGTACATGACAATTTTAATCTAATTTCTAAACTAGATGTGAGATCTCAGCTCTTCATGATTTATAATGTTTCACCTTATGGTTTGCAGTACATGGAGCCTTGCATATTTCCAGTGTGCAGTACTCTGACGCAGGGGAGTATTACTGCATTGCTGAGAACCGAGCGGGACGACATCAGAAACGAATGATCCTCACCATCACAGGCATGTTGTTGGAGGAGCTCATGTTATTTCTTCTGAGTGACCAAACATGTCATATTACTAAAAATACACCTGCATATAGTATGTGCTGGCAAAGCTCCGGGAACAAACCTGAATTACAATATGCCATGAATAAACAGTTTGAGTTTGGCAATTTATTTAGTACTTGAAGTGACAGATGCCACAATGTTGAGATCAGGGCTCTGTGGGGGCCAAACTAGCTGTTTCAGGACACTGAGATTAGTTTTTATGACCGTATATTTGGATCATCTGGCAGAACAAACATGGGTCAGTCAGATTCTTCCCTCAATGGAATTTGTAACATGTGACACATATTGTCATAAGGTCATTCAAATTGGGTGCATGCTTGATGTGCTGTCAGTCCTGCAATTGAACAATACAAAATGCTTCTTTGACCCCATATGCACAAAATTTTATTTTACTTGTTGACTCTCTTTCATGCCGTCCTTTTTCTTAAGCTGAAGATCAACCTGCTGATAGAGGGAAGCAGACAAGACTGCTTTTGTCTGCTGTGAGTAATGACGATGTGGAAATCTCTGCTATTGCTTGTGAGATCTGCTTTCGAATCATTGTGCTGACTCTCGATTTGGTTTTCATGTGTAGTGTCAGTCTAGACGCTGTGAATACCTAAGTGCACTTTTCACACAGGTCATGTGGTGACCATTTACTCTCTGCTCTGATATTTGTGGCCTGTTACCAGTCTGTGGCTTACTTCATTTCTAACTGTATCAAATGAGTCTGCCGTAAAAAATAGTCTTTGTTTTGACTTTTTTTTTAGAGCGCCAGTGACAGCAAACAGCATCCAGTTTCCAAGTCGAGTGACTCAGTAGCTGAGCAGCACCTTACAACAACACATCATCCACATGTACAGGAAAAGCATAACAGGACAGCATGTATGTATTAAAAAAAACAAAAAACTTCATAGCTTTAGTCATATGCTCTTTAAGATATTATTGTACTCCTCAAAGTAGTTTCTGAAATCTTGTGAAAACATAACAAAAACAGTTACAAGTTAACAGGTTGAAACAAGGTGCTATAACCTGCAAGCTGACGGTTACAAGGTAAAATGGAGACAGCTGAAAGCAGTGGTCAGGACTCAGTCAGGTCAGACGAGCCTACAGACTGGTCAGTGACCGCATGAAAATGTGTATTCCCAGACCAGTTGGGGAGTGGTTTCTGGAGGTTGCTGGCAGTTGCTAGTTGACATCAGTCACAAAGAGGAAAGTTGGTCACAAAAGCCTCCTTGCAATTTCTTTGGTCACTAGCAGATTGTTGCAGTCACCTGCAAACACCAACTACTCACTGAGCAGTGGTGAAACTTTAAAAAAAGTGCGACAGAACCTGGAAATGCAAATGCTTCACTGTCAAAATAAAAGTTTCCCCTTTTGAAGCACATGGGTTGCAGCAGGAAGGCTCAGCTTTTACCTTGAATGTGAAAGTTCTTCTTTTCCAGTTTGCATTCAAAAACCATGGGCGAGAGTGGCAATCTCCTAGGCACCAAAGCTTTTTGGTGCATTACCTTTGCTGTGACCAATTTCATGCAGAGACAGCCAGGGACCTCCAGTGACCACTTGCCAGCTGGTCGGGGAATGCACAATTTTCCCCTAGTGAGCTGTGGTTGTCAGGGGGCACAACCGGTATCACCATATAAAGCCCTTTGAGTTAACAGTCCTGATGTTACGTCAGTGACCTGTGTGTGTGTTGACTCTTCTAATAACACTCTGTAAATCAGGAGCTGTCAGTGAATAACTTAAACAATCGTCTGCCTCTAGTCCAACATAAGAGTAAGAAGAAGCAGAGCGACAGTACCAGTCAAAAGTTTGGACACACTCTCCTATTCACATATATTTTTGTGTTTATGTTAACACTGCATTATGGTGAGGCAAAAATAAATAGTAGTAAACCTAAAGGTAAACCAACAATATATGGTTGCATTTCTGTGCAACAGTTGTGCATTTAAGGGTTAAGCCATTAATCTGGTGAGCACATTATTAACTGAACTACTAACATAATGGATGGCTGGATCTACTCAGATGAAACCAAAATGTAATAAAACATGTTTTCCTTTTTTTTTTTAAAAATAAAACCTGTTTTTCCTTTGAATAACACAGTAAATTGATTAGGAAATATGAGAAAGAACAAGGCATTAACTCTTTTTTTTATATATTTCCAGGTACCAGCCCAGACAGTCCAACCACATTTCCAACATTTTCAAGGAAAGCCAGGGCTGAGCTAAACATGCCATCAAGGTTGCTTGCCCGTGTTTTACATCACCAGTTGAAACAGCCAACAATCAGTCCAACCCAGTCTTTACTCACTCAGATGCAGCGTCCCATATTACTGCCTCCTCCCCATCTGAAATTCCAGTTAGAAGATCTCCACATCAGTGGAGTACCAGTGACCAGTAAACCACCTTTTATCACACACAGTGAGCCAGCAGCAACACAGAGCCTGGCACCTGAAGCTGAAACCCTTCAGTCTCCACTCAGTGAAAGGCGATCCCATTTGAGACAAATGTCATCAAAATTTCAGCATTCAGCCAGTGACAAGTTGTTTGCAGTGTCCAGTTCTTCAGACTCTGCCACCCATGCTCTGCTTCAAGTGAGTTCAGTCCCGGAGATGTCAGTATCTCCACAACCATCTAAGCTTAGAGTTTCTGGACCTTCTGGCATCCTCAAAGAAAACTCCTATATGACCACTCCAACACCAAATCCTGTAACGCAAATGAAGGCGAGATCCTCTGATTCTGTCACTCTTACGGTCACCTCAGAAACATCATTTCAGCCCGTGCAGCCTTCACCAGCCCACTCACAAACAACTCAAACTCATCTTCGACACTCCTTTACTTTAAGTTTTCGACCAAAGTTTCATCTTGAGCTTTCTACAGTCCAGTATAATCTGCCTTCAACAGAACTTCCATCTTCTTCAGTCACCAAGCCTCAAACATCTGTTCATCTTTCAACAACAACTTCAACCACTTCTACACTTTCTCAGATCCAACCTGAATTTCGTGCAACACAGCATCCACAGCTTTCACTCTCCACCATCCATCCTCGTGATCAGGCCTTCCACCCTTCGGTGTTAGATCCTGAGGTGGTCCAACAGGTCAACAGGTCATACTGGCTAAATACTACTCAGAACAGTACCCCAGTTCAGCCAGAGCTTACAAACTGGCTAAGGAGGAACACTTCCCAGTCACCCATGACTAGCAATGATCCCAGGTAGGTAAAAAAAAAAAAAGACGGTAGACTGATGAACATTTTTCCTGCTAGAGTTTGTGCAACCAAGAAGTCACTTGTCCTTATCTTCTGTATTTCAGAGTGAAGCAGCAGTCACCATCGTGGCTGCCCATGCTGGAGAAACATGACATCCCCATTGTGGTGGGAGTTGGTGTATCTTTGGCTTTCATCTTCATCACTGTTACCTTCTATTCAGTGGTACAGAAGAATGAATCTGCACCAACAAGCCGAGCAGGTCTGAAACCCCCCTTGCATGAAATGCTATGTCATTTTTTTTTTCTTAAATCAGGACCATATTTGGACAAGAGGGAAGTGCTGGGAAGTTATCGGCCAACACTAGCACTGGCTAGGTAGTTTAACAAGCTGCAAATCACTGTAACATTAGAAGCTAATTTTGGCTACTGGAGAAGCTAACAATATATGAAACAACACTCACTGCTTAGTCAACCATAATAATATTATTATTATTATTATTATTATTATTATTATTAAGACTGAACCTAAATGTAACCCAAATTTCAGTTTTCATTATTGCTTCAAAGCCAAATTACATGTCTTTGACAGCTCAAAGGAATGTAGGTGTTCCCATACGACATGCTGAACGTCGAGCTGCAGGACGCACGTATGAAAACAGGTACTCTACTCCTCAGAACAGAGAAATCAACGAGACCTTACACCTGATCTTTCTGTATCCTAAACTCCAGTATCGTGTGTCTTGTGCAGAGCTTTTGAAGACGATGACTGTGTTGCAGTGATTGAGCAGAGCCCCAACACATCAGACACCCGAGCGAGACCCCCAGGGCCCAGCCTGGTTACGGTGCAGGTGGAGCCCATGTTTGAGAGTCTACAGGGAGACACCCAACCCTCTCTGGACAACCACTCAGTCACTGTAGAGATGTACCCAGAGCCCATTCTTGACACAAAGGTCTGATCGAACAGAAACATTTTAATATAACAAACATATCCGGGAATTTTTGTCTCTGTTTAAGGGCAATTTTGGAAAGTTATAAATGTATACGGGAGGCACGATGGTGTGGTGTTTAGCACTATTGCTTCACAGCAAGAAGGTCATGGGTTTGAATCCACTTACCAACAGGGGCCTTTCTGTGTGGCGCTCGCATCTTCTCTGGTTACTCCGTCTTTCTCCCACATTCATAATTGGTGATTCTGGATTGGCCGTAGGTATGAATGTGAGAGTGAATGGTTGTCTGTCTTTCTCTCTGTTAGCCATGTGATAGACTGGTATACCCCGCCCCTCAACCCATGACAGGCTCCAGCCCAATCCCAGATCCTTCTTCTTCTTTCCCTTTAGGTCCCTTTAGGGGTCACCACAGCAGATCATCTTCCTCCATCTCAACCTATCCCTGGGTCTTCTGTCACACCAATCCTCTCCTATATCCTCCTTCACTACGTCCATGAACCTTCTCTTTAGTCTTCCTCTTTTCCTCCTGGCTGGCAGCTCCATATTCAACATATTTTGTCCAATATATCCACTATCCCTCCTCTGCACATGTCCAAACCATCTTTGTCTCCAAATTGCTCAACCAGAGCTGTCCCTTTGACACGTTCATTTCTATTTCTGTTCCTCCTGGTCACTCCCAATGAATACCTTAGCAAGTTCAACTCTGTCACCTCCCTTTCCACTTCCTGTCTTTTCTTTGTGCCATTTTCTCCAAACTATACATTGCAGCAGGTCTCAGTTCCATCTTGTAAACCTCCCCTTTCATGCGTGCTGCTGTCCTTCTAGTAAATACGAATAATTCTTACTTTTAGTCATATTAAAGAGTGACACTGAGTTTTGTTAGCATGTAATATACAGTACGAGTCAAAAGTTTGAAGACACTGTGTTTAGCTTTAAATTACTTAAATAATTAAGGGGAAATTAAGAGTCAGTTTGTTTTCTTTCAACTGACTCCAGAGGACTGATTGTTTTGGCAATATGACAGTGGAAGGTAACTGGGAGCTAAGTGACACATAATCAGTCTTAATTAATTACCGGCCCTGGTTTGCAATCTACTAACACCTGTGGCATAGTCTATAACCCATAGGGGGAGCTAAAACCCCATCGAAGTGTGGAAAGGTCACAATAACAGTAAGTGTTTAATAAAAGGAATAAACCATAAAGATAATAATAAAAGGTAATGCACTAAAAACAGTGCTGACATTTGTCTTGAATCTAAATTGACATGTGTGAGGGATGAACCGACAGTCTTGTAGTAGTGAAATGCTCAACTGTCAGAGTAGCCTTTTAAGATAACAATGTGGCAGCAATATGAGGGTTTCACTGCATTTTGTACATTTTTCTCTTATGTTATCTTTAAAAATCGTACTTGTCTTTCAGATTGATCCCTCTCTGGAGGAGGAGAAAGACTGCAGTTTGTCTCAGCCCAGCATTCAGCTGCACTGTGCTGAGGACTGCACCAGTAACAGAGGAGACAACCAAAGCCCATGGAGGCAGGACACCTTGCCTCCTCCATCACCCTTAATCTCCCGCTCACCTTCCCCATCACCACCATCCAGACGTGAGGAGGGCGTGCACTCCTCTTTAACGCTGCAAAGTGCTGAACCGTGCTTCGCGCCCATCCACCACAGCCTCAGCATCTCACATGGCAACCCGCCGCTGCTGCTGTCTCACAATGTCTCTGTGGGCCTCACCACTGTAGCTGTTGATGTCCATTTCTACCCAGCAGCCACTGCTTCAATGGCAGTAGGGACTAGTACTCGCATTAATTCGGTTTCAAACTCCTCCTCAGTGACGGCACCTCTGTTTAGCCCAACATTAGCTAACAGCCAGGAGAATGACCAATCAGCTTCCAGGCTGCATCATTGTAAGTAACTACAGAGAAATGTCATCACAGGACAAACCGTCTGACACACCTCATGAAGTGAAATGCGAACAAAGTTTTGACTAGCTGAGATCCACAGATCCTGCATTGATGGTGTGCCGTTAGGGATGAGGTTATGGGATGAGGTTAGCACGTTGATCCAAATCACATGAATGTTTTGTTTTGCTTGGAGTTCATTTGGAGTTTTCTCTGTGTGAAAAGAAACCAAACCAAGGAAGAAGCTGATTTGGACCAGAATGAAAGACCCATATGTGTGAACAGGTCACAGGTCACCAAGTCAGCAAAGTTGCAACAAAAGAAAAAGTCACATAATATCTGAAGAATTAGCAAAAGATCACGGTGTAACTAGAAGGGCACTCGGGGGAGCGCACGCCTCCCCCACCCCAAATCTTTCTGTGTGCTGATACTATACTGCAATAGATACCACCCAATGTAGTCATACTCCATGAGGCTCACCTATGTTTTAGTTACATGTCACTGGCTTTATTTTTTACTCTACAGGAGTAAATTACTTTTTTACCCTAAAATTTTCACCATTCTGGCTCATTAGACCTGGAATCCTCCTTCAATCATGAACAAACTTCTCCGTATGACAGAACGTTTGTTCAATTTTCATCAAAATCTTTTCAGAATTCTCCAAGTTATTCTTCTAAGAGACAAACAGAACAACACATAACCTCCCTCTACCTAGTGGTGGGCGAGGTAATAACTTTGTCATTAAGCATGAAACTATAGTTGGGAGAAACTCCAGCTGAACCTGCTATATATATAATAGTGATTTGCCTTCTATATATAAAATGATCAGTGGTTTTATAGGGAGCTACATGTATCATGGTTTCCTCTGATGAAACCCCAGTTTATCTCTTCACCTTGCACATGTGTGCAGTGTCACAGGTGCTATTCTTGACAGTTGTGCAAAACCCCTTGTAAAGATTTTATTTTAAATGTTTGTGCACAGATTTGAAGCACTAAAAATGTAAAAATGTGTTAAATACTGACCAGTAGCGGTACGAGATTGCAGATTTCCCTGTTTCCAGTTTTAGTAACCTAACCAAGCTAATTGTCTCTAAGCTTTAGCTGCATACTTAATACACAAATCCTTCTACCTAACTTTTAACAAGGAATACAAACATGTCTCCCAAAATGAATATAAAACATTGACTAGGGAGGCAAACATTGTGTATTAGTATTTGCATCATTTTTAATGTGTGTTTCATAGCTTTAGGATGGGACTTTGTGTGTTATTGTTTACTGGCTACATTTACTGTCAGGCTGTTTTGTTTTGTTTTTTTAATGAAAGAGAAAATGTATATGTAGCATGAATTTATCTGTTATATGGGCCATGTTAACTGGATGTAGGGTAGTTGATGTAAAAATCCTTTAATTTGTGTCTCTTTTAGTGAAACAGCCAAGGAAACATGCTTTGCAATTTTTGTGATCCAGTCTACCAAACTTGTTTCGGCTCATTATCTTATTTGACTGTTACACCTTTTTGAAACCAAAGGAAAGTAACTGGCATGTCAGTGATCATTTAGACAGTGCACCCAAAGACGTTCACCGGAAGAACACCTACTTTCTGTTAAAATGTTAGTTGCTTTACTTTATTAAAAAGCTGTAATTGTCACCATGTGCTTCATGTGTCCAGATCCTGTATCAGTGGAGGCTAAAATCACGCAGCACACCACGATACTGTTTTCATGCCTTTCAGCAAGAAGACAACATGCATGGGAAAGTTTATATCCAGGTTAAGATTACATTTAATTAGAAAAAAGTTACAGCTCTCATATTGGGGAATGGACTGTGTTAGTGATTATCATGCAGGGCTGAGGGATTTTAAAATTATAAGAATATGATGAATGGTGGGAGGGGAAACATGAGTGAGGCACAGGGGTAACGTAATTTGCGCTTTCTACATTTCCACATCCTCCATGTGCCCGTGTGGGTTTTCGCTGAGCGCTCTGGTATCTTCTCACAGTCCAGAGATCAGTTAAGTGGTATTCAAACTGTGGCCACTGCAGGAGAAGCAGGGGAAATATATTGTAGTACTGTGAATTAATATGATTTATCTAGGAAAAGTAAACAGCCTAGTGTTATCAAGCTGACGTATACTTCACTAAAAATCTGCTTATTTGCTTTTGTATTGCTAAAGATTGATTAAAAAAAATATGCAGGGTCCCTCTGAAGTGAGGCATCCCTAAAAACATTTCAGTCTCATCGGTCAATTTCAGTGATTCCTGACTGACTGCAGGTTTGGATGTGAGCGTGAATGTTTGTGAAGTTAAACTGAATTCATGAAGGATTCCAAAGTCCACGTACTCGACACAGTTGAGAAACTTCTGCGAGACAGACTGTGAGGTGCTATTTTCAGCTCTTGTTGTGCAACAGCGGCGGCTGAGGATCTCTGTCACTTTGGAGCATTAAGACAGCAAATCAGGCCTCAATTCTTCCCTCCTTCTATTGAACAATGATTTTATATGAAAAACCATATAAAAGGCCACATTTAGCTACCTTTGAACAGCTACTGCAATTCTTATAGAATCAATAGTTTGAGCCAGTCTTTGAAGGCTTCTTTCAGAATTCATAACTGATACTTCTCACACAAGTACCCCAGCACAAGAAGTTTCAAACTGGATCAAAATGTGCAAATAAAACCTTAAAAAATAAGCTGAAACATCCCCACACTGACGTAGTGCTGCATCAGTGAACACGTTGCAGCACTCGAAGATGTGCGACATTCTTTATAATATAACCTACAGGGCTCAGTACCATGACACCTCTCTGCTATTAAAGGCATAAAGGTTGAGGCAGACGTGCACCATCGTACCACAAAGTAAAAGTCTTGTGTAAATATAGATAATGATTATTTATGTGTCGAGTATGTACCAAAAATATTTACTCTCTGTCCTTGTGTCTGCTTGCGTGCTGTTATGACACAGCAGTTTGGGTCTCAGAGCGCAGATCTAATCAATCTATAGTTCAAGCCACTAAATTTACACATGAAGCCCAGAAGTATCTCTTGCCGCCTTTTGTGGTGTAAAACCACAGCGGAGTGTAAGCTCGTTTCTCACAGGACGAGATGCCACCCATTGCATCCTGTCAGCCATCGAGTGCGAACAGAACAAGTTAGACCTGAGGCGACAGCATGAACTTGTGCACTGTTTTCAGTTTTGGATGTTTATTATCATCATCCTTTCTTATCATATCATGTCATTTGACTTCTGTTTTTAGTTTTTAATTATTAAGATTGAGGTTTTTGATCCCTCCTCTGTTTTCTTTATCATTCTAATAACTTTCAGCATTAGTTATTTGAGTTCTGGTCTTTATTTGGTTTCGGTGGACTGTTGGGTGCCTGTTTAGATTTTGAATTTAGCTCCACTTCCTGCTCTGAGTTCCCTCAGTGTTTCCCTCTGTTCCTCCCTCCGTCTCATCCTTCTGTGTCAGGTTTGTGGCCCCCCTGTGCTAACTAGTCAAGTCTGCCCTGTTTTAAACTGTCTTTTGGTTATTTCCTCTTTTAATTTCATGCTGTCCCTCCATCATTGACTTTGGCCTTTGCAAAGAATTGAGACTAAACAACAAAACTTGAACTCAAATTAAGTTTTGCTCAGGCTTTATTCAAGTTGTGGCAGCATGGTGGTGTGCTGGTTAGCTGTTGCCTCACAGCAAGAAAGTCCTGGGTTCGATTTCACCTTGGCTCAGACCTTACTGTGTTCCCCCTGTGTTTGGGTGAGTTTTCTCTGGGTTCTCTGGTTCCAGTCCAAAGAGGACTGTGGGTTTGGGTAAATTGGTGATTCTAAATTGCCCACAGGTGTCAGTGATTGTCTGTGTTGGCCCTGCCACAGGTTGGCGACCTGTACAGAGTGTACTCTGCCTCTTGCCCTATGACAGCTGGGATGGCTCAGCTCAGAATTTAAACATCGTTTGCTGTGGCTTTTCTAGTCATACTGACCACTCAAAGCACTTTAGACTACAAGGCAAAGTCTAACCACTTCAATTGAGACTCACTGATTAACCTAACATGCATGTCTTTTGACTGTGGGAGGAAGCCGGAGTACTCGAAGAGAACCCACAAAGGCATGCAAACCCCCCCACAGAGTGCCCCTGCATTTCATCTAACACCTGCTTTAACCAGCAACCTTCTTGCTGCGAGGCAACTGCTAACCACTCTACCACCGCGCTGCCTGTGATTTTTAATTTCCTCAGGCATGAAACACACTTGGTTTGTCAAAATTAATATTTTATTAGTATTTCTTATTTTAATTAAAAAATAAAATATCAATCTGTGGTGTCTTCCATTTATTTTTTTTGCACTATGGAAATACATCATTTCCTTCTTTGTCAAACATGTAAATATATGTTCTATATCTACACAGACATGTAAATATATCCAAATTCTCTCTGAAGCGAAAAGACAGATAAACTTCACAAAGTTAACAGACAGAACTGCAGGCAGTGTTAAACCCCCCCCAGTTAACCTGTGTAGTAATAGCATTCCCCCCTCTCACTAAACAGCAACAAAACGTGTCTGAGTAGGATTATAATTCAGATGATAATTCAGAGTTCAGTGGATGGTTTCCTCGGTTTTGCCTCCTCCTCATTTCGTGGCACATGGAAGTCCACGTATGGACACCACTTGGTGTTGAGACACACCAGTTTTTTCAAAGTGGACTTCTTGATGATATTGAAGCCGGTCTCGCCTCCGAAGGTGCTGGGCTTCCAGTACTCAGGTGAGCAGATGGGGTTTCCGAGCAGGCCTTTCAGAGAGAAGGGAGCACCCATCTCCACCATGCTCTCACCAAAAATTGCATTAGCACGAGCTTTCTCCAGCATTGTGCCTGGGTAAAACTCCAGCGCATCTATGTCACCGTAGAGCTCTTCTAAACCTCGGGCTATTTCACTGTCATCTGTTTGGGAAAGAAAAAGGGCAGTAAATTATCATAGAGGTTTAAATTCATTCTTATTTTACTGTGTTACTCACTAAATGTGAAATAAAATGAGTAGTTTTCTGTTGCTGGACTACACCTAATAGAACTGCCAACAGTTAGCATGCCAGCATGTCAAACACTGATCTCAATAACTCCTGGTTGGGTTGTCATTTCATTATATAAATCCATTCATGCTTAATGAAGCCCTCAAACTATGACTATCCCCTGACTTTCCTGCAAGCTACAGAGGCTGATATTTGTATTTTTGATTGAGTCATCTCAACATACATTGAACGGTTTGCTGTAAAATTTGGGCAACATATTTAAGTCGCCCTCATATCATCTACACAGGGAAAATGAATATATCAAATAGAGTTACAGACACGGCCTTGGAAATGCCCACCGAGAGGCATGAGGCCTATTGAGGAAAATGCATGCATAGATTCCATGGTGTTCCATACACGAGTAGGAAGTAACAAAGGGAGCGTGCATGCGTTCAGATTTCGTCCACTTACCAGTTAATTCATCAAAGGACGTGTAAGGCTTCAGGTTAAACCTCTTTCTGTATTCATTGAAAGGTTGCACACGTGCAGCTCTGGACTCTGTGATGACCATTTCTGCAACTTTAAGCACCACTTGGTGAGAGTTGCGTCCTCCTCCTATCTAAAAGACGGAATACACAATTTTTTGAGTGACAAACGATCCCCTCAGTTTACAACACGCACATACATGTTCTCATCTTTGCATCTCCAGCCTCAGGTGGGGTACCACTTTGCATGCACCCAATGCTGCTCAAAGATATTATCTGATAGCTTTATCACACATTTCATTTCAGGATGTAATTATGAGGGGAACTTAATGTGGGTAGGTTAACAAAAAAATGTGTTACACTGCATGTAGCACCATCCTCCCTCAGTAGCTTTAGTTTTCATAACCAAGTGAAAACTGAGATGATGTTTGAAGATATTTTGGTTAGCAATGAAGCAGTAGGTGTCAAACAAGCTGATAAAGAACAAGCATGGCTTTTTTATTTCTTGTTATGTATTATATGTGTATTATAAGTGGTACAAATAAACATGTCCCCCCTCCCTTCCCCATTTTGAGTACTTTTGAATTTCACTACCTGTCCTGCAGGCTGCCGAGAGAATGCATCCACCAGCCTCTCCACCCCATAATGCATCAGGAGGGACGTGTTGTATAAAAACTGGGAGTATGGGATTTCTTCTCCCTCTATGAGGATGCTGTCAGGCATCATTGGGTGCCAGTGGTAGAGCTGGCAGAACTCCAGGGCAATCCGATTGCTGTACTGGAAACGCTCATCGAAGAGCAGGGAGGGGTCAAACTTCAAGTCCAGCATGTAGCCACTCAGGTGCTGCACATACTCTTCTATTATAATGTTGATGATCTCACCTGGGGGCAAAATATAAAAAAAATAACTGATAAGAAAAATATTAATAAAAGATCCAGAGAAGTTGGAAAAAAGTTAAAATGTTTAAATATATAATTTCATTCTTATGATTGGGCAAAAAAAAGAAAAGAAAATACACACAGACATATTACATATGTGTATACATACACATGTTTATTTTTTTTTTTTAAATCTAAATTTTCTTCTGAAAATCTGCCATGTTGGGAACATAAATTAAACAACCCTTTGAAGTTTAGGTGCTTAAAGTCAGTCAGATTTATAATATCTCCTATATTAAATGTAATTTAAGCTTAAAACATGACCACTTAAAGTCTTAGTGATACTGACAATGCAACTACTAAACACAATATGCAAATATTTAGATTGCCCCGCTTAGCTGCATCGCTGCAACTGTAAAATGGCAATTTGGAAACACAGATCATGGTTGGTAATGTCAGTCATCAACATGAACACTGCCAACTTCATGAATGGTTTGTTGGTGACTGAATGGGCAAATGCTGGCCCACTGGTGGAGTCTCCTGTGGTTTGAACAATAAAACAGCGATCAGTGGTCACGTCAACCTCTGCCACACAAAGAACAAGAACTGTGCACACATAGTGATTGTGACCTCACAAAAATGTTTAAATTTACAACCTCAAACCACATGCCACAATTTTAAAATTGAGGCATTGTAATAAACAGAACAATGACTAATGACTTCAATACACATTAAAAAAAACTCTTATAACTGCCTTTGTGGTGTACTGAAAGTATGTGGACATGAGAGACAAAAGCTAAAAATTATACTTGAACTATACACATGAATATGAACTCGAGTGACATCCCATTCTTAATCCATGGGATTTAATAAGGTTTAGGAGTGTGTTTATGGGGCATTTTTGACCATTCTTCCAGAATGGCATTTGTGAGGTCAGACACTGACTGACTCGCAGTCTTTGGTCTGATTCATACCTAAGGTGAAACTCACAAACTTGCTCATCCGTGTCTTTGTGGACCTTGCTTTGTGCACTGGTGGGAAGAAACAATTACCATTTTCCTGGCAACCCCCCAAGCCCAGACTCACCTATAAGACTGCCAGATGTAGAAGCGTGATTCATCACTCCAGAAAACACAACTCCACTGCTCTTGAGCCCAGTGGTGGTGTGCTTTACCCCACTGCATCCAGTGCTTTGCACTGCACTTGGTGCAGGCCATGGCCGAGCAGCTGCATCCAAACCTTACATGAGGTATTGATCTGGAGTTACACTAGGAGAGCTGGACAGGGCCGTAGAAGGTCCTTGACCCTTCAGCAGGACCACTATCTGCTCCTTTGTGCAAGGAGGAACAGGATGAGCACTGTCAGAGCTACAAAATGACCTCCAGCAGCTACTGGTGTGAATGTCTCTGACCAAACAATCAGAAACAGACTTCATGAGGGTGGCCTGAGGGCCCGACGACCTCTAGTGAGCCTGGTCCAGATCTGGGAGGAGATCCCCCAGGACATGTCTCTAATTTGAAATGCTGTTGTTTTAATTGGCTAATCTAGCATCTGACTGACCTACAGACAAGTAGTAGATAATGATGAATAAAAAGTGTTTTTTCTTACAGTGTGTGTGCTCCAATCATTCCAGCACTAAATGTTTTACTCACCGATAATGATGAGCCTGGTGGTCTGGAAAAGCTGCTCATCATCCCAGGTGGGATGTTCTACCTTTAGGATGTCACAGACTCTGTTATGCTCCCTCAGCCATATGGTGGCATACATGCTTAGACCCGGCAGGATTCCAAATAATTCCTGACCGATGGCCAGACGTTTGTCAGCAGGGATATTTTCAGGATACTCCATGTGAACAGGGACCTCAGATACTGCAGGAGGGTACATCTCACCATTTACCAGCTGTGGAAGAAGAGTCCTGAAACTTGTTAGTTAATTTATGTGATTTATTTACTATATTTACCGACTATATTAATCAAATCAATAATTCTTGTGCAAGCCGTGTAAAAAATCAAAAGTGCCACATATCTGATGGGTTATATTTATAAATCAACATCCTCGAGTAGAGCAGCTTTGAGATTAAGATGAATGACAGGAAGAGTCTCAAACTGTTATCAAGACATGCAGATAAGGTGCCAGTGAAAAAAAATAAAGTGACAGACTGAAATTTTCTCTTTAACTAATCAGTTATCTGGAAATTGCAGGAAAATGTTCTCAGATGTTGATGTGCTGCAGGAAGTGAAAGCAGTGTATATGTATAAGACTTAGTCAGCATGCACAACAGAGGGCTCGATAAGGGTCATATTAGTGATGAGGAGGTAAATTTAAATGTAGCCGGGTACCCAAATTAGGCTTCAATTATTACTTTTTTAAGTTAAATTTTACTTAAAAAATAAACACATCGAAGACTAACTGAAGCTAATAATTTCAACAAGCTCGTTAGAATCTCTTTTTTTCCTTATATATAAACATCTGCAAACATGCATGGAAATGCATGTTTGCATATTTCAACAAATTGCTGCACCTTTTCCATTTTCCTGGGAAAATAAAAAGAAATGAAGGGTGGCGCAACAGTTTTGCACAGTAGTTTATTGAAGATTATTATATAATATCACAGTTACAGCTGCAGTATCACAGTTTGCAGTCTTGGCTTCAGAATTGTTAATCATCCCAAAATATCAATACTGAGATCTATGGCATCAAATGTGATGCAACTGTTCTGCTGTTATTTTAGAAACAGAGATAAGTAGAAGTAGCTTTCACTCCGCAGTGTGCAAAACCTCATCAGCTGCTGTCTGCACTTGTTTCACAGTGAGCCCAGTGGGTAAAGTGGTTGAGTAAATGGACAACTCGATAACAGCCTATGTCAAGTCTGGGCTAAGCTACAAAAAAAAGACAGCTGCATACAAAAAAGTAAAATTCAAGATGCATTCAATACGGAATTTGGAAAAAGATAATTATAAAAATTAAAAGTATGATTTAGTTTTTGAACTTGGGTGGAACATTTTAAGGAAAGGTGAGAACTGCAAATATTAAAGTGTTTTTGGAATTTGATTAAAAACAAAGAAATAAATGCAAATAAAAAGTTTTTTATTTTCCTTCCTGTTCCCTGCATTCTTTTTTTTTTAAATATATATATTAATGTAAATAAAATAAAGTCTTAAATTGTTTGCGTATAACATGAATGTATACTTTCTTTTTTTCTCTCACTTTTTTAATCTGTTTTTTTTTTTCTTGAGAGTACAACACAGTTTTTACATACAGCTTTGTGATTCTTACCTGATATTTCAGCTTTCCATCTTTATGAAGCCGAAGTTGATGCTGTCTCACAAGATCTTCTCCATAGATGTTACTTGCATCTACCTGTGTGGGAATGACAAAATGCACTCATTTGGTAAAACGAACTGACAAACACGCTTCTTTGTTGTGCAGAATGTCAGAAACTCACCCCGTGACCCAAGCCCTTGGTGAAACCCCCTTGAACTTTAAGGTTTGTCTTGAAGAACTGGTGGGTAAAGTGTTGAGCCATGAAGGCAAACATCAAATTGGTTCCCTGAGGATCTGGTCTAAACTTCTGTCTCTTGAAAAATCTCTCTACCAGCTCTTTGACATCAGGAAGAACAGGTTTACCTGCAGAGAAAGAAGCTCTTGAAACTTTCCTCAGGAGCACAGTCATGTCTGTTCAGCTGTGTAGGTCTCACCTTTAGTTCCCATGGGCAAAGGGCAGTCTTCAGGTACAGGAGGAAGGAGCCTGGTGTAGTAGGAGAGGTTGTAGTAGGACTCCCAGCTGAGGTATCCATATTTGGTATTGTAGGTGGGAGGGCTTGGAATAAGGTTGCTCCTGACTTTAGGAAGAGGTGTCAGAGTCATAAGTAAAATATCTTTATTAGATATAGAAGTTTTCCTAAAGCCACTGTCTATAAATCCTATGAATACCAGCAGAGTTAAACCTTTTCTATAACAACACAAAGTAAGAGCACCAAATTATGCATTTAACAAAGGAAATCTCTTAGAGCAGTGACTCGGTTCCTCTTGTGGGCTCAGATATTTGCATCTGCTAATGTGGTACAGCAAACTGTCAAAACCCTTTGATTAAAACTGTAACATGAATTTCCAATGAATCACACAAAAAATGTTTGTTCAGCGGTAAACTCGCTGTTTTTGTGTGCGTCTGTGTCGTGAGGCTTTCTGGGAGTTTCTCACAGATTAATTATTTAACCCAGCCGAGAATATGTCTGTCAGTGTGCTGAATGAGTGACTTGCTCGGGAACATTTATTCAGTTCACCTACTTGTTAACACTATTCTCATGAAGGTGTCTCGTAGGAAAGAGTTGTTAACCAGGCTCCAAAACCACTGGAAATGAGTGAGGATGAAGTGAGCCACTGAGGGGCTGGGCTTCAGCATGAGCCGAATTCTGGTCCAAAACTCCGCTGTGCATAAATATAAAGAAAAAAACCTTTTTGCACCACGTCCTGTAAACGGCAATTGTGAGCTGTTTATAAAGTTATTACTAATGACTATATTATTGGAAAACAACTGTTTTTTGAGATTAGCTATAAACCATTAGCAGGAGGGTTTTGGGGGGGTTACCAGGCTGTGAAATGTCTCTTTCTAAATGACCAGAGCTGCAGAGCATCTGAAGAAAACTATCATTAACAACAGCTTACAAAATTTATCCACTGTAGAATTTGTGTATTACTTAACAAACTTGTTACACTTTGTCACTTACTAGGATTTCTAGCTGTCATTTCAATTTTTTTTTTTACACATTATTAATTACTTATAAACATTTAACAGCTTATAACAGACTTTTTTTTAATTAATGTATAGTATAAGTGAACATTTCTTTATTCATAGCTTGTAGCCAATTTAGTGAAAAGTGTATCTCTTAAATACCTTTAATAAAGTCTCTGCGTTAGAGGTGACAGCTTGAAAGTGATGAGGAAGATCTTGAAGTCTCTCACTTATCTCATTTCTAATTCATATTTTCGAATGTGACACTGCATGCCAAAATGGCAAGTGGAAAACAGTTTGTCTGTTTAGATAACATTGGGTTCAGGTTTAAGCAGAAAAGACAGTTTATTAAAGTTGTAGAAAGGAAAACACTTTTGACTGTCAGTGAGAAACAGGAAGCAAATGGATTTTACATTTTGTTTTCCGGTGACTCTGACCAGCTTCCCATGGAAGAAGGAGGAGGGGGGACTCGCTGGAACCTGAGGTTTTGCATGAACCTAAACTTGTACTTGTGTTACTAAAGTGAGTACTAAGTACTCATGAATACTTCCTTTTGACTTATATCTCATAGCTGTGCACGAAGAGGATTATGAAAAAAAAACAGGAGAACTTTAACACTGCACAAGGTTATCGTAGTGTTTCAGGCCAGGTTGCTCAGTTTGTTTGTTCTGTACTTACGTGCAGTGCAGTTGTCGCCATAATATCCAGTACGAGTGCAGTCACATTTGAAACTGGCTGTGCCAAATCGCACACACACTCCTGCATGTTGACAAGGGTAGTAACAACAGGGATTCACTGCAAACCAGAAAAAAAAAAAACGTTCTTGTGATTTTCATGAATGAATAATGAAAACCTCACTAAGCTAAATGATTAATGGGTTGAGGGCGTGAGGGACGCTTAACATCAGGATCTCTACATGAAGCAGTCGTTTGCATCCTAACAAATAAATGCGTATAAAGCAATGCAAAAAATAAAGTTTTTTCATAACTCTATGCAGATGTGAAAAATTACGGAATTAAGAGGGTAGGTAGCAGTCAGATGCTGCTAATTAAAAGGCACTTGATTAACTGATGATCAGCTACTGTGACCACCTCTATAAAAGCAGAGGTTTTGGCAGTTTGCAGGTCTCGAGCATTTGGATGTGTGTTAACACAATGCCAGTGAGGAACGACATCAGCAATGATCTCAGAGAAGGATTGTTGTTGTTGGGTTGTAAGGCAATGTCCAAACAAGCTGAAGTCTATTGTTCTACAGTGAGAAAGATTTTTCACAAGTGGAAACCATCACTTTTCCCAGGAGTGAATGTTCCAGCAACACTGCAGGCAGGCCTTCAAGAAACTAGTTATCTCAAAGAGGCAGTGTCAAAAAGGCTCATCCACCAGGAAGAAGGGACTTAATATCTAGCCCTAGAATAATAACTAAACCTATAAATAATTTTGCTTGAAATGATGTATTAGAATTAACAGATGTGATAAAAACGAGTGAAAGTATTGATTCTGAGTGAGAGAAATGCAACATGGCAGCATGCACAGACGGGCAGTGGAATACAGGAAGTCAGTGTAGCAACACAGGAGAGGGGGTAGAGTCAGGAAAAGAGTATAAAAAGCACAGTTTTGCTAATAACAGGAGGCTGTTCCTCCAGAATTGAAGCAATGGCAGCTAACATGATGCGCCGTGATGAAAACTGAATTGAATTGAATTCAGACGCCGTCATCTCTTCGGAGTGAGTACTGTGGAATTTTGGATTTTTACTGCTGTGCAGGAGGTTGGTCTTAACAGTCTCCAAGAATCATGTCCCTACTACAAGACTGTCAGGATATTTCTGACTAATGTCTACCTCAAGAGAAGTGACTTTATGTAGTTCCCCCTACATTAAACTACATCACGGAACATCGTGGGCCTAATCCAGGCCACAGCTGTCACTGTGTGGATGATTCTCAATGTGGTTTCAGTATTTTATGCTCCACTGAAAATTGTCAATATAATCTATGAGGCCCTGATGGCTGCAGACGTGACGGTCTTCCTTCTCACTCTGCAATATAGCTGCAAAGAAAGAGGAACGATGCAGTGGCTACACAAAATTGGTGCCATTGTTCTCTGGCACCTGGATTGGGCTCATTCCAAGCCGGCATCTGAGGGTCCTGCTCTGTCCGAGCCTTGCCCAGAGTCTCGTCTGGAGCCCGAGGGACTGGTCCAGTCCGAGCCTGGTCCTGAGGTGTGCCATTGCATCCTTCCTCGGCCTCCTGTCACGCCTCATCGCTGCCGCTGGCACTGCGGTCGGTCCTCCGATCAGCCTCACTTCCATGAGGCTCCCCAGTCCTTAGGTCTGGCCCCTTGGCCTGGGGGGGGGGGGCTGAACTTTTTGAACTGTTTCACCTCTGTTCTGCCGCCCGGTTTTGGTCTGTTTTTCCGGCCTTGTGCCGTCAACTTTTGTTCTGGCCCTGTGTTTTTGTTTTTTGTTCCGTTCCTTGGCCTTGGTCCTCCTGAACTGTTTGGCCCTTACCCTGCTTTGTCCCCAGTGTTTTGGGGTTATGGATTTTTGACTGGCCTTGTGCTGTTTTTGGACCCTGTTTGGACTCTGGTGCTTTGTTTTTGCTTCAGATTTGGATTTTTACTGCTCTTTGCTGCTGTGCACGAGGTTGGTCTTAACAGTCTCTAAGAATCATGTCCCAACTACAAGACTGTGTCAGGATATTTCTGACTAATGTCTACCACAAGAAAAGTGACTTTATGTAGTTCCCCATATATTAATTTACATCACGGAACATCTAATCCCACAGCTATCACTGTGTGGATGATTCTCAATGTGGTTTCAGTATTTTGTGCTCCACTGAAAATTGTCAGCATAATCTATGAGGCCCTGATGGCTGCAGACGTGACGGTCTTCCTTCTCACTCTGGCTGTGGGGCTACAAAAAAAGAGGAAGCCACCAGTGACACTCACAGCCAGCGTGGGATCATCTGACAGAGAATGAACAAAAGGCAGCCAACATCCAAAGAAGAGATTTGAATGATTTCAAGATGCCTGAAAAACTATTTCTGGAGACCACTTAAAGAAATTACAAGAGAGATAAAGTTGAAGAATAAATGTGGTCATGTCATATACTGACTTTCAAGCATTTTAGAATTGCAAGGACTGTTTTTGCCTTATTTATTTGTATTCCCATGTGATACCACTGAAACATAAAAATATATCAGATTAATATCAGGTTGGCTGTGGTTCAGGGGGCAGTAGGTCACCTGCTAGTACGAAGACCAGTGGTTTGTGGCTCCTTGAGTTTGCATATTGAAAGAAACTGTTTAAAGGCAAAGAGCAAAGCACTGTGTATTACAAACGGCTATAAAAGGCATATCTCTCTATTCTGACTGTCTTGCTCCTTCATGGGAGTTGTATCCTACATGTATTGTAGATGTCTTTGTAGGAGAGATGGTGTTATAATATTTGGATGCTGTTAATTACTTCTGAAACTTGAGTTTTTGTCTGCACCTCCATTCAGTTAGCTTGTAAAATCCACTTAAAATGACTTTTAAAGGAATAACTCGTAGAGACACTAAACCAGGCCTAACAAATACAAAGGCACAGACAATGAATGAATTCAAATGTATCTGTTCTTACCCATTAATATATACATGTCAGATTGAGTCTTTAACAGTCCTTAAGCTAAACATTTACTGAACTTGCTTCCCCAAAAATGTAACCAGAAGAGGTTCGTAACTTAAAAACACAAGAAAAGAAAAACACCAGTGAAGTGTGATGTGTTAGACTCGGTGCACTCTGTGAAACTACTACAGATAAATAAAGGGTAGAGCCTGCATTTAGCTTTTGAGATAGAAAACAGTCTCAACACAAAAACTGAAACTGAACTTTGACTTAATGGATTCTAAGCACATTATGTCTGCCAACAAACTCAGCTACCTCACCATATCTTTAACACTTGCTGTATTATCGCTTCCTCTGCCCTCTTCCTGCTTGCAGAAGCTCAGTGAGATACTGCGACACTGCAGCATTAGCTACAAATGAATGGACAGATAAGCACGTTTACCCTTGAGTGAACAACAGATAGACTTAGGTGTAACAGTGTGAATGTACCAACGAAGCATGAGGCGGCTCTACTACTTTTAACAATATTGATATATTAACTTTGTAAAAATGCTAGTACAACCCTAAATACTCCATAGCCTATAAAAGTACTCGCTGTGCAGTAAAATTGTCAGACTGTCAAATGTCTTGTATTAACATTACTGCTCCACAAGTACTTTGCTGCTGTAATGAAATTGAATTGAATTAAATATTATTTAAATAGCACCAAATCACAACACCAGTCACCTCAAGTTGTTTTATATTTTAAGGTAAAGACCCTACAATAATACAGAGAAAACCCAAACAACCCAAACGACCCCCTATGAGCAGCATTTGGTGACAGTGGGAAGGAAAAACTCCCTTTTAACAGGAAGAAACCTCCAGCAGAACCAGGCTCAGGGAGGGGGGGTCATCCATCATCTTTTGGATTTTTGGGATGAAGGGACAGAGACGGGACAAAAGACACACTGTATGGTAAATGTTTATGGCTAAGCTCACGTGATAACATCCAGTAGTTTGATCTACTACAGTGTGTTTGTAGTATTGCTGTAATGGGGGTTTTGCAGCACAGGGAACTTCCCTTTAGGCCAAAAGGAGGTTTTTTTTTTTAACATGCACATTTTAATGCTATGGGGTGTAAAAAAATGCATATTTTGGCAGTACTGTTGCTCCAGAGGTGAGGAAGAAAAACGGTAAGTGCTCCTCACTATAAATAAATTCAGAGAATACTCGATCATTTTAACCTGAATAGATTTGCCCTGTGTAAGTCTATAAAGAGACTGAACCAAGAATGATCAACAGTCTTATTTAAAAATGCAATTTTTTTCAACAAAGTATTTTATTCAGGTTTTTGCATAACACCTGTCGCCCATTCAGGTGTGCAGAGATTTTGAATTAGGCCCTTAAATGTCTAATTTGCTTTTTCTTAATGCATCAGAGCATATTCAAGATCACAGCATTTGGAGTTTCACTGTTTGACTGACAAGTACTAAACAACTAGGACAGTCAGAAAAAAGTGGACAAAACAGTACAATATTTGCTTCTGATACAGTGGAAGAAGTATTAAAATCCTCAAGTAAACTACAGATACCTCAAATCTGCACGCCTATCTTGGCAGGCTACTTAACCAAAAGTACGTTGTTGCCTTAATTTCCAAAAACCTTCCCTTATCCTGGCTTTCAAAAAAAAAATTTCTTTGTGCAGAGTACCCTGCCAAATTTCAGTGCATGAGAAGTGACTGTGTGCACCTCCTTATCACTAAAGGAAAATCTCTTCTGAACCAGATATGAAACATATTAATCAGAGGAACTCTAGATATGAACAGTTCCCCGTAAACTGCTGCTAAAGCTCTGATAGCACCCATCATCTTCTGCGGCTGAATGAATGATGACTGAAAAAGGAAGCAAACCCTCTGCTAACCCTCCTGACCACCACAGATGTGTGTAATGACCGTCACTACGCAACCAAGACACTGGAGCTCCACAGCAAGTAAACTACTGCAAGTCATTGATAATTTAATATCAAGTTGGCTGCTGTAACATAATGCTTATATTTAAAACAAGAAAAGAAAAATACCACCTCTCTAATAAAACAGCTCACAGAGCAAAAGGCACATTTCAAACAGAGCGTGTACCTCAAGGAGTACTTTTAACTTTCCAGATGCTCGTGTGCAGTAAAGCTGGCATCACCACACCAGTTTTAACACTTTGCACAGCCGTGCAGTGGAATGACTGGGTTTGGCCCACAGCTTTGGCGTCCCTGTTTGAGGGGACTCAGAACTCTTCATGCTTAAAAACTATTCAGACTTAGCTGGTTGGTTTCTGGTATGCTTTAATAACCTTTATATTTTTAAAAAGGAACAAACTATCACAGCTTCCTCAAACACAATCACAACATCATCAGTCTAATCAATCATCATGTCCCATGTTGTGCTTAAAGAAAGTGCTTACCAACACTTGAGTCAGCAGTACATGATGAGCTCTCCAGCAGCAGCAGCAGCAGCAGCAGGGTGATGAAGATGCTAAATGCTAGAGAAAGTAATAATAATGACAGTGAGTTGATGTTTAATAAAAGAATATCAAGTTCAGAGAATTTTAGGGCTCACCTTTCATGCTGAGCTAAATTAGAGTTGTCTAAAATGTTCTGTCACAGTGTTATTCTGTTTCTATTTGTTTGAGGAAACAGGGGTAGGCTGCTCTTTTCATAACTTGCCATTGAGACCACTCTGATGAGGTCTCAATGGCTTTATACCATCAACTATCAGGAAGTGGGCGGTAACACAGCGTCCTCCACTTCCTACATTTAGCCTTGAGGAGATTTTCACAGAAAACCCACAGAGTACGACTCAATGTGAATATTCTTACACGGACTTAGTTGTCAAATTAATCTGATGCTAACGTTTAAATGCACTTTGTTTGCATTTAGTTTTATATATTTAGTTTTTATTTTATAATCCAATCTTCAAAAATTGAACATCACACAAATTCTTGCAGTGAAATCAAACCGGGTTGAGACTGAAGGGAAATTTCAAAGTGCTTTATCCCCACCTGCTGGTAAATTAATGTAGCAACACTTGCTGTGAGCAGTTGGATAAATCCAGCATGCATTAATTCTGCAAAATCAACACACACTGCATGTACAACCTCAACACCCCGTTAACTTTAATTGCAATGAAGCTTATGAGTCAAGTGGCTTGACTGCAGCTTACTGGTCTTTATTTAATCAGCTTAAACCATTATTTGCAATTTCTGTTTGTATGAAAGTGTAATTGCATGTATCAAAACATAAATAACCTGCAATAGTTTCATATCAAAATAATTCATTTATTTTTCTTATATAAATATAAACTTTGGTTCATAGTTGTTTTGGAAGCTGAAGCTTGAAGGGCGTTTACTGTAGGGGATATCATCAGGAAGCTGTTTTCTAACAGTGCAGTCACCAGAGTGCAGTTTGTTCTGAAACTACAATCACACAACAGTCTTTGTGGCATAATGATATCTTAGTGGGCTAAATTTGTATTGTAAGTTTTTACATAAAAAAAAAACAAAACAAAGTTTAATACATTTAATATATTTTTCAACTTTAATCCCAATAACTTAAATAAACTTTTGAAAACAAAGTAGTTTGTTTTAAAAAAAATATATATATATATATATATATATATATAATTTCCAAATAGGGGCAGCTCCTAAATTATTTATCAGTTATTTTATTTGTAGTTAGAGGACGTGTTTCCTTTTATTCACTGTGATCGCTACAGTCATCCAAGAGGTGAAATTATTATAAAGATCCACTGTAAGAGACAATTATTAATATATTTGTCATTTTCCAGTCCTGGTAATTTTTCTTTAGTGGACGGCCAAAAGCTCTTTGGTCAGTGCCAAAAATATTTTATATGCAGGAAATAAACTTGCGATATTTGGACATAAATGCTGTGTTTACCTTGTAGAAGGCTGAGCTCACCAGTATTGAAATAAAGATAGCGACACAACGCTGGTGTAGCCAGGTTTGGAGGGAAAGAAAGAAACGCAGCTGAGTTTCCATTTTCTGATCTCTGATACCTTCCAGTTGAGATGCTATTTGAACCAAACCTTTGTGAGACTTTTACCCTTTGAAAGCGCTCCTGTGTAACTTCCTGCATACTGTAGCAATCCTAAAACCAGCCTGCCTGCAATGTCCTTGTTCAGAGAAGTTCAATCTAGACAAAAAAATTAGCTAATCTCTTAAACTTTGCAAATGTCCACAATTGTCACGTCTCTAAAGGAAGTTAAACCAGGTTAGTGTTGTAAAATCATAGCAATGTAAGCAATTTGCTAGCTCGATAACTAGTGGGCTCTGTAACTTTAGGTGCTTGCTGGTCATGCTACAGAAATCGTACTGGACATTTAATCCTTTTTCTCAAAAACCTCAGTGAAGTTAAAGAAATTCATTAAATCTTAACACTGAAACCTGTTTCTAATCGCTCTACTTGTAACTATTTTCTGGCAAAAGATGAAAATGTTTGTACAGCATGTTTAACGAGATGCAGAGATAAAAATATTTATTTTTAATATTTTACTTCTAGCTGTGGCTTCAAAATGTGTTTTCCAGGTTTGCTTTAAAAGCGTTACATTGCGATCGCATTAATCAAACTTACTGATTTCATTTGTTGGATCACTGTTCAAACCCGAAAGTCTACATTAAAATGACCAGAAACAAAATCATTCTAGAAGACATTCTCTGAAATGACTCTGATCATTGATTTAGACAGTTAATTTATTATTATTATTATTAAAAGTAATTAATGGCCACTGGGGCAGCTGCATTTACAGAATCATCAACTGAATCTCGTGCATACAAAGTTTGTTGACTTGATAAGGTGTTAAAAACAGGAAGCTAGACTCCTACCATCTTTATTGGTGCTAAATTCTCCCACAGATTTCAATTTATGATTTTGTGAGTGCCACGTCGCTGTCTTATCATGCCTGATGCAATGAAGAAGTTGACTTCATGAACTGGGTGCAGACTGTGCTGTAAAGGGGATGTTGTTGTAATGCAGATGCTTTAATTATACAAAATATGTCAGACATGTTAGATTTCCAGAAATAGATTTTTTTCCCAAGTACATCACCACTGCTGTCTGTTCTGTACCCAGAAATAAAGCATTGGGGTTTATATGTGAGATAATCAGGAAAACTTTAATCCAGCTCCTTCTGCTGCTGTGATGTAGAATTTAAAGCAACTTATTGTTTAGAGGAAATCAGTTCACCTATTGTTCCCAGTTGGTTTTTCACTCGGCGCTGTAGAGTTTAGCAAAACTGAGGATCACTCTTCAGTGAGCGTTCAGTGTACCAACCAACCAGCCACCCAACGTCTGCAGCTTCAAACAGTATTTGGGTCCTATTCTGTTTCCTAGACATGATCGATATGAAGAAGAATGAGACGCATCAGGAACTAATTATCAAATCATTTTTTCCCGCCTTACAAATGCCTGAAAAGGACCTATCTGCGCAGGTTACCATGGAGACACTGGCACGGACTGCAGGCTGAGGCTCACTGCTTCCTATAACATTCCTGGTAATTGAGATCAGATGCTCCTCTGAGTGGAACCTGGACTGGGAGTAACCTGGAAGCATTTATTTTATGGAGAAGATGTTTAGTTAAGCCATGCTCCCGCTCTAAATGAGCCTCAGCCCAGCTCTGGTGATGAATACGATTGGTGAAAGCACTGAAGGCTGGTTCCTGACTTCTTCCTTCCCCTGGTTCGGGTTACAGATTAGCAGACTTCCTGTCCAGTTGTGGAACAAGCCAATCCAGCTGATGGAGAGGCAATAGGCGCATGGGTGAGGGCGTCATGCGTTATCGCAGATGGGTTTTCTGACAGTCACACAGCGTGGACCCTTAAAGTATCACCTTATTAGAAGGAGCAGCTGATTGCAAAGGAGGACCAGACCTCCTTTGGAGTCAGCTGGTGGTCCACATTCACACAGTGTCATTACTTAAGTCGTCCAACTGCACTTAAAGCGGCACTGATAATATTTTGTTTATAAACAACAGAGGCTGGAATCTCCTACTGGACCAAATGGGCTGACATTAGCTAGTTTATCTAAATCGTGCTAAACGGACAGGTACCATAACGCATTTCTAAAATATTGGTTGCCAGCATCCTGTGAGAGTTGGAATAGTTGCGTAGGCACAAACACAGAAGGCCTGCATATCTGAGTTTGAAACTCTAGAAGTCCAGAATGAAATAGACTGCCGTGGTTCCAAAATCTGACTGGGATGCCTCCTGGGCACCTTCTGGGTGAGGCGTTCAGGCATGTCCTACCAGGAGGAGGCCCTGGGGTAGACTCAGGACACACTGGAGAGATCACCTCTTGACTGGTCTGGGAACACCTCGGCATTCCTCTGGATGAGCTGGAGGAGGTCACTGGGAAGAGGAAGGTCCGGGCTTCTCTGCTTAGGCTGGATGCACATTAGCATAAGGAAACAATGTCCAATTGAAACTGATTTCATTACTTGTGCAGGCTATATTCAAGTGCTCCCTGGAGAAGCTGAAAATTCAGGGGACCACCAAAGTGATAATGATTCATCCCAAAAGAGACATGTTGAGAAGTTTGAATCTGGACTAAAATTACACAACAGGGCTTTTAGTAGGACCATCAGGAAAGGTAGGAAATTTTCTCAGGAGCCACTAGAGACCAAAATAGAGCACAAGAAGAGTAAAGATTAGGTTTCCATGTCTATAAAGGAATGATAATTTTGCTCTGTGTCTTCTTATAGCATGTCATAATAAAGTGATGATGGGAGTGTTGTGTTTTACTCTACTGCTACCAAGTGGCTCAAAATATTTAATACTGCTTTCATGCATTTTTATGTAAAGCTGCTGTGAAATTATCTATTTATATTTCATATATTGTTTCTATATAAGGATGCATACACAAAAACACCTCTGTACTTTAGAGATTGTCTCTGGATCAGCATGTTGTCTGGTGAGTACTCTTTAGGCGGTCACAGCTCTTAGGCCTTTACACTACTTGTTACATATGATCTGAGATCTGTGGGAGGGGCCAGATTTGGAGTCATTCATCAGCTGTCGAGGAGCTGGCACAGTTCACCATAGAAAAACACAGAGTGCCCCCACAGTAATGCAGTCGCTCTGTACTTAGACCACATTTTAAGTGTTTACATTTAAGAAGCACACAGTCGAGAAAATAAAGAGTCGGAGGTACACAAAAGGAAAACTGTATGTGTGCAGATTTGCTGCTCCACCAGAAACTATCGCGGTACTGGTAAACTTATTATGTTCCAACAGTGTGTAAACCATGTTATCCCTCACACTCTCTGCTTTATCGAACTCTCCCGCTCCATATATTGAATTGCAAACGCTCTGGGGGTTCTGCTTGCGCTCCAAGTTATAGATCCTTTCCAGTACAATTTGCTAACACACCCCTTCCTGGCCCACCTTACACACTTCCCCCTGTTCATCTGAGTGTGAGCATGCCCGCTGCCAGTCACCCCCAGTTGACATGGCTCAAATCTGCTGCCCCACACCCGGGGCTGCTGGGATCAGCGGAGCGGCAGGATATTGCAGTCGGCATCAAACCAAACACACAATGCGTCCTGCACAAGTGATCTCCACATTGAGTCTATTTGATGCGACAGCTTAAACACTTGAACTTGGAGCTCACCTTTTGGGGGTGGTGGTGTTGAAGGAGGCTGGGTGGGCTGTGGTGGGGAGTGCATGTGCTGACCTAAAGGGGTTTTCGTGATTAGGAGCTTCGTACACCTCTGATTGCTGCGGGTCACTGCAGGTGACTACAAGTGGTCGGAAGGAAGTAATTTTCCTTCTGGAGCTGGTTACCTGATTGGGTAAGTAGCTGATCTCTGACACTGACCCAAGTCCTTGAACATATCTAGAGCTGAGCTGGAGCCTGATCAGAGGTAAGATAGGAGGTAAATTAATATGTTGTGCTTGTGAAATTAAACCTTTTTTGTATAATTGTCATATTTTTCCTGTTATTTTGCGATCTATGGAATTATTGCGCCTAAAGCAACCTGACTGAACTACATTAAAATACTTTTCTCCTGGTCTTGCTCAATAGGCTGCTTTGTGTCATGAATAGTTGCCAGGGAGGAGGGAAAAAACCTCTCAAAACTTCAACCACACAGAAGCATGTACACATGTTTGTTATTGCCAGCACAGAAGACAACAAAAAAAAAAAAAAATGAAAGCCTTCTGGGAGGTGAGAGGTCAAAGTCACTAAGTGGAGACGTTGGATTGCGGTCAGAATCATCAAAAGATCAAAACTCCTCAGCATCGTGTTAATGGTTAGTCCAGCTTTTTGAAATTTGAAGCCAAAACTTGTTGATATCAATATTGTTTTTGTTTTCTTTTTTTCACAAAATGTAAAAAGCTTCCGCGGAGTGAGAGATAAACACAGGCTTGGTCTTGACATTCAAACCAAACTTTATCTGTACAATAAGCAGTGTGCCTCTTTACTCTACAAATTTTCTTTCTTTAAAGCAGAATAAATAAGCATTTGTAGCTTCTTGCAGTAGAGTCCACACTGAAGGAAAGTAGATCATTAGTTTTATATTAAGAAATACATTTAAATTCACAAATAAGTAAAAATTATTCTTTGTAATGAAATCTGCAATAACAATTGTTCCTATTTTTCTCCAGTGCTTGTATATCCTTTTTGAGTTACTAAGATTGATACACATGAGATACTTTAATTACATATAATTACACTATAGTAAATATGTAATAGTGTATATAGACACTTTATTAGGCACACCTTGCTAGGTTGGACCTCCTTTTGGCTTCAGAACTGCCTCAATTCATTGTATCACAGATTCATTAAGGTGTTGGAAACTTTTCTCAGAGATTTTGCTCAATATTGACACAATATCATCACACAGTTGCTGCAGAATTGTTAAATAATGACTTTTAAATAATGCTCTGTTGGTACTAGGAGGTCTAAAGTTTCCCCACACCATTATACCACCACCAGCAGCCCGAATCATTGATACAGGGCTGATGGATACATGCTTTCATGCTGTTGACATCAGTTTCTGATCTTACCATCCGAATGTCACAGCAGAAATCGAGACTCATCAGACTAGGCAACAATTTTCCAATCATCTATTGATCAGTTTTGGTGGGCCTGCATCGCAGCCTCAGTTTCCTGTTCTTAGCTGACACGAGTGGCACCGGGTGTGATCTGTGGCCTATCTGTTTCAAGGTTCGACGTGTTGTGCATTCAGAAATGCTCTTCTGAATACCTTTGTTGTAATGAGTGGTTATTTGAGTAACTGTTGATTTCTTATCATCTCAAAGCAGCAGCCATTTTCTCCTGACCTCTGGCATCAGCAAGGCATCCAGAGAACGTCTGATCACTGGATATTTTCTCTTTTTTTGGACCACTCAACAAACTCAAGAGATGATTGTGTGGGAAAATCCCAGTAGATCAGCAACTTCTGAAATAGTCAGACCAGCCCGTCGGGCACTAACAATCATGCACAATTCACAGTTACTTAAAAAAAAACAAATCACAGAGCAAGAGGACCCATCATCATTCATCAGAAACAGACGGGGATCACACGTGTGAAGGCAAAGCAAACGTATCCAACAAGAGCAGGAAAACAAAAAGCAAAATCATCCTCCAAAAAGTTGTATACAAGGAAATAAGCACTCAAGAACAGAATCACCACCTTGTTGTGGTGGAGGGGTTTGTGTGTCCCAGTGACCCTAGAGGTTATGTTGTCCCCTAGTAGGGTCTCCCAAAGCAAATTGATCCTGGGTGAAGAGACAAAGAGCGGTTCAGACTGACTTATGAGTGAAAGATCAAGGGAACAGTTTACCCTGCCCGAGATAGGGTTACTGGGGTCACACCGTGCAGCCAGGCCTAGAGAGGGTGCTCTAGGGAGGGTGTGCTTGAGGGAGAGTGCCTGTTGGGCGAGCCTTAGCTTGTGGGGCCCAACATGGCGCAGGCCGAAGAGGCGACATGGGCATTATTTTCTGTAGGCCTGGTGACTTCATTGTCCTACTGGGAGACCTCAGTGTTCACATAGGGAATGACTCTGGGACTTGGAGGTGTGTGACTGGGAGGAATGGCCTTCCTGATCTGAACCCACGCAGTGAACCACAGTTTGTCCATAACAAATACGATGTTTGAACATAAGGATGTCCATAAGTGCATGTGGCACAAGGATACTGTAGGTCGCAGGTCAATGATTGATTTTGTAATCATATCATCAGACCTGCGGCTGTATGTTCTGAACACTCACGTGAAGCGAGCAGCTGAGCTGTCGACTGATCACCACCTGGTGGTGAGCTGGATCAGGTGGCAGGGGACGACGCTGGACAGATCTGGTGATCCTTAACATATAAGTGAGGGTGCACTGGGAATGCCTGGTAGAGGCCCTAGTCCCACCTCTGGCAGAACTTCAACTTCAACAGCATTCTGAGGGAGGTGAAGAAGAGGGGGATGACTCACCCATCACTGGGGGCGAGGTCACTGATGTAGTTAAACAGCTCCTTGGTGGGACGTCCTCTGGGGTGGATGAGATTTGCCCTGAGTCCCTGAAGGCTCTGAATGTTGTAGGGCTAATGTTTTCTCTGCTGCGGGAGTATGTGGTGTCTGGCCCGTTGTTACTTGCCACTCAGTCCCTGCACAACTGCAGCAAGAGCTTGGTCCGCACTGCTGGCAATAAGTTGAACTCATTTCCAGCGGGTGCTGGACTCGGCTGCCCTTTGTCACCAATTCTGTTCAAAATTTTTCTGGACAGAATTTCTAGGCGTAGCCAAGTGGCAGTAGACCTCTGCCTTGGTGGCCTCAGAGTCTCATCTCTGCTTTTCATGAGTGATGTTGTTGGCTTCATCAGGTGGTGTCCTCCAGCTCCCACTGGAGTGTTTCGCAGCATAGTGTGAAGCGGTAGGTATGAGAATTAACACCTCCGAGTCTGAGGCCGTCATCCCCAGCTGGAAGGAGTAACCACTTCAGGCCAGGGATGAGTTGCTGCCCCAAGTGGATGAGTTTAAGTATCTCTGGGTCTTGTTATAAAGTGAGAGGAGAGGAGAGAGAGATTTACAGACAGATTGGGGCTTTGGCTGGGGAGAGGGAGGTCTGGGTTTCTCTGCTTAGGCTGCAGCCTAAGCAGAAGAAGATGGATGGTTGGATGGATGGATGGATGGATGGATGGATGGATGGATGGATGGATGGATGGATTGAAAAAAGACAAGAAAAACACAAGCAATACAAAGATGTGCCTGGATGACTTTATTTTAGAAAGAACAAAATGACCTGGTAATTGAACAGGTTTATATACAATGGACAGGGTGTTGGGCTAATTGAACGCAGGTGTGAAGGACAGCACAGGTGTGACTAATTGGGATGATGCCTAGAATCACAGAGGAGGGAAAACTACCAGAAACAGGAAGTAAAACACAAAGGCCAATGATAACAAAACAGGAAATAAATAAAACAGGAACCCAGCATACACTGAGAGGGCTTAACATAAAAAGAAATACCAACACCTGGAACCAATTAAAAATTAACCTCCGATAATTTGGGGGGGGGGTAGTTCCTCCTACACTCTATGTGGAGGTTATAACCTTCTTGATGGGATATAAACAGGCACAGTAGAACATAATGTTTTATATATAATTTGACAATGACAGTGTTGCTCCATCAATTCAATTCAATTCAATTCAATTCAATTTTATTCATATAGCGCCAAATCACAACAAACAGTCGCCTCAAGGCACTTTGTATTATAAGGTAAAGACCCTACAATAATACAGAGAAAACACAACAGTCAAAACGACCCCCTATGAGCAAACGTTTGGCGACAGTGGGAAGGAAAAACTTCTTTTTAACAGGAAGAAACCTCCAGCAGAACCAGGCTCAGGGAGGGGGGGTCATCTGCTGTGACCGGTTGGGGGTGAGGGGAGAGAGACAGGACAAAAGACACACTGTGGAAGAGAGACAGTGATTAATAATAACTAATGATTAAATGCAGAGTGAAGTATAAACAGAGTAAATAAGATGAATGAAGGGAACATCACTGCTGTCTTAGGCACAGTTTAATTGGCTATTAATGATATTCACAGCTTGCTGCACAGCCTCCAAGAGGCCAAAAAAAAAGTGCAAGTTTAATTACTTTTTTATGTGTTCTTTATAAATGAAATTTTACCACAAACCAATATAAGTTTGGCATAAACTTGAGAAGTGTGTATCTCTGGCTTCTGCCTCTTTTGGTGTGGCAAACCAGGTGCTCAGTGGCTACTGGAGAGTTTGTACTTTCACCTAGCAGAGGAAAAGGCTTTGCTCGCTTTCCTCCCTCCTGTAGTGGAATTGATCAGCTGCTTCCTGTCTGTAAATAAAGCAGCATACTGTAATCCACTTGATAAATATCAAGGAGAATACGGCAATCAGCTGAAAGCAATTTGCATGTCTGTGCTCAAGCCAGCGGCTCGTGATTTTCTCTCCTGTCATCTATCATAGACCACACGCTTGAGCCAAAATACACAATACTCCCAAATTGCTGTCATATGGAGTGCAAGCCCTGAAAAAAGCCCTTCATTTTTCCTTGTCTGTACTTCAAATAAACTTGTATTTGTTAAATAACTGGAGAGGGTTTTTTTCCTCTCCAGTAAAACTTTTCAGAGAGAGGGATGGTGTAATGTGCCATTTCCTTTGTTTGTTGAAAGCTTGGCTGCAGGACTGTAATCTAGATGGGTTTGATCTCAGAGTAGACACAGCCTGTTGAACAATGGACACTGCTGGATGTTGAGTCTTTAAACAAAAAGCTGATCTGCAACATTCACTGGCTGGATCTAGCATCATCTTGGCATTATTTTATTCTTGTATCTTCACATTTTCAGCTGTTTCTCTTTTTGAAAAAAAAAAGTCTTGATTAAATCACAGCGATGGATTTAAACAAACACTTTTTAGCACTGGTCCCCAATTTTCCATTTGCGCTCATTTATCACATTCCAAACGCTGCTCGGCCTCACCAGGAAAGCTTTGCTCTTTTGGTGTGGCAAACCAGGTGCTCACTCGCTACTGGAGGCTTTATAAAGTAATGGGGGGGTTAAAATGAGCACTGTTTACATAGGTGACGTCTTGCAGTTGTGTGAAGTAACATTTTTGAGCCAAACCCACCACTGGACAGCCTTGACTTCAGCATCCTTGTCTTTTGACCCAAATCTGGCAACATTTGGAGAAGAGATTATCAACCACAAGTCATTAGCCAGTGAGCATATATTGTATAATCCTCCTTAGAATGATGAAAACTGACAAAATTAACTTAATGCTTTAATCAATTTGACTCAAAATGAGTGAAAGAGATCATAACCTTCACAGGAAAGCATCCTGTTTTCCTTTTGACTTCTGCAGAGCCTTTTTGCAGTCACTGGTTTCGCTCCCTGTTGCTTCACTTTCCATCTACTTGTAATCTTTTATACTGTCTATGGATGAGACCAGGAGCAACGCAGAGACCACGAAAAACCAAAGATGAAATTCAACAACTTGTAGCAACACAAGCAAAATAACTGTTAGCAAAGTAAAGTGGGCAGATCCTGAATTAAACTTTCCTCAGCTCTGAGGTGATTGACTGAAGTAACTACCAATGACACCTCTGATTGACAATAGATTGTTACCCATGCAACCAAAGCCTGAAATGCCGTCTAGTGACCAACTTGTGTGCTACAAAGTAATACCCTGTATGTGGATGAAGCTTTAGAGTGACTTTAAGTACTGCCAAGTGCTGAACAGCCAAAGGGCGGATCTGGCACAGTATAGACTTTAAATCACAAGGCAGGCATTCCCTAAAACATACCCTGCTTACTCAGCTACTGCTGCACTAAATGGGACGTTATGACTTCTGTCGTACTTATGTGTTATCCTACTGTATGTAACCCCTATGTCTTCTTTCTTTCTTTCTTTTTGAAAAGGTCAGCATTGTGTGTGTGACAGTGGATATGTGCAGGTGCCTGGCTGTGATTGGTGTGGCCAGGCTACAGCTTACAGATGATTTGCTCCATCCTAAGGCCCACCTTACATAAGGAGACATGATGACTGCCATAGAGGACCATTGAGTTCTCCATCTCCCAAGTGGCCCCAGCAGTGATTGTTTATGACTTCTGTCAGTTCTGTTGTAGTAATGAGTAGAAGTGAGCTGCATTTTCTCTTGTGTTAGTTCAGGGAGGAAATCTATTGTGTTTTGGTTTGTTTCTTTTGGTTAGATCAGCTTTATTAGAACATCGAGGCAGCTTTATTTGTTATTTTGGCCTTGGCTCACGCGGATTCACACTAATTCATAGTCCTCAGTTTGTAAGACTGTTGATTAATAAACACAACATTTGTTTCGTGTTGTGTCTCAGGATGACAGGATGGGACCATAAAAATAAAAATATAAATTATACTGCACTGAAGAAGATTTAAGACTACTTATTGAGTTTGACTTCATAAATCAAGTGAGTTATTGTCTCGTAGACTTCTATTAATGCCGTTTTGCAGCCAGAGGAAATCCCCCCTGCTGGCCATTAGAAGCAGCATTTTTTTAAGCATATTGGCTTCAGTTTTCAGACAATTTTCACCTTATATAATGAGTCTGTGGTTTCATTGTAACGTGGTGATATTTCGAATTATTGATTTGTCCACTGTCAGGCAAATTAAGATATTCTTCACATTCAAATAGTGGCTCCGCCAGTTGTGTCATGAACAATATTTCAGATTGTTTTTTAATCTGTTTTAACAGTGGGAGCAGCAATGGTTACCACTGTCTCCTCACAGCATGAAGGTCCTGGGTTTAAATCCAGTTCTTTGTGTCTCCATGTTTGAGTGGGTTATTTTTAGGTATTCCAGCTTCCTCCCATAGTCCAAGCATTAGGTTAACTGGTGATTCTAATTTGGCCATAGGTGTGAATGATTGTCTTTCTGTGTTAGCCCTGCAGCACCCTTTGTACCCTGACTCTCAACCTGTGACAGCTGAGACAAGCTCCAGGTCCTGGATAAGCAGAGGTGGATGGATGGATTAATATTTTCCCAAGCCTTTAAGTGCAACACATGAAGTTAATTTGTTAAAACTGTTGATGGCTGCTTGCATTTACTGTAATTTTAAAAAAACATGATTATTAAGCCATTTATAAAAAATGATTTTGTCTTTAATCCTCAACAGCCATATGAGAATACATAAACTTCACCCCAAAACTTCTCTTTTCAGGTGAGAAATCTGGGGTTTTCTCAGACCTCTGGTGACTGCACTGTGTTGAGCTGGTTAGTAAAGCAGATAAATCAGTTTCCAACAACATTTTAGAGCCCTGCTCCCATTCAGACTTCGGATATCTAACAGAGTGGCAGAGTTTCTACAGAAACAAGATAAGAACGTGGTGTTGCATTTGGGCTCACTCCACCCTTCTCCAAACACTTTAAATTTGGCCGACATGCCAAACAGAGTATCAATCATCCCTGTAATGTGACTTTGTGCTTGTTCTTTGTAACATGCGGATACCGAAAGAGTCACGAATCCTACTTGCTGCTTTTTGAGTGCACCAAGAGTTGGACAAAATCATTAAAAATAGATAACCATCTTCTTCAGAAGACAGAGTACACACGTGTAACTGTGTGATCCAAAAATGTATGTCTTTGTTCTTTCAACAATGGCAAGAGAGATACAGAAGAAGCGATGCAGCAGGTCATGGTCAGTGTCTGTGTTTAGTCTTTAAATTGTGCTGCCAGCCAATGAATTGATCAAATGGATTTGAGACAAAAGAGCAGTGTGATTTTCAGTGATGTCAGTAACGCGCTACTTAGTAACGCGTTACTCTAATCTGACAACTTTTTTCGGTAACGAGTAATCTAACGCGTTACTATTTGCAGTCCAG
>JASGAU010370733.1:3697-18822 GCA_030220045.1 Australoheros facetus | reverse complement strand
CCCCCACCCCCATCACATGACTGGTTTGCATTGTTCAACTTTAACCTGAGGTTTGAGTTCAGGCTGCTTCAAACGTGTCTTGCACGATCTACTTTTATCCAACCTCCTCTGCTTGAGTAAAAATTATTTTTATTCAATTAAAAGTTACAAAAGCTGGAGGGGGGAAGGCAACATCTCTTATAAATGACAAAATCTCACAATGTTTCAAAGCTCATCATATATAAAACAATAATTTATTATTTCTCTCATTTTACAAGACATCAAATTGGGTGGTTAACTAAAGATTTGTTAAGCTGTTACTCTGGTCGATACATGAAACCCTACGAAAGCAACTACAGTGTGTGCTTGAACAAACAAGACATTTCAATTTCAGCAACGTGAGAAATGCCTTTCTCTAAATATACGTACATACACGGTGATATTATGATGCTCTCTACATTATGTAACAGATGGTACTTCGCTGGTGGTTTTAAACTTTGGGAGATCAGCACCATTCGAGGGAAATCGAAACAAAAAAAGTGAATTTGATACAAAAGTTTTTTGTTTTTTTTTAATTTACAAAAGTCCTTTTGAAAATGTTAAGTCTTTTACCTTGCAGGAAAATACCATTGTTTTGGTGAAAGCATTACGTATGCATTACAGTAAAATACTGAAGAGCTATATAGTACAAACAAAATAATGTAAAATAGTGTAAATGCTGGCTTTTTATGTATGGCACACTTTCAAAACCTTCCAAAAAAGTCAAATGTTGTGTTTGTGTTTCAAAAATATCCAAAAAAAAGCAGGCACAAAGGTAGAAAATGTTATTGAATTATGCTTCCAAAATCTTCCTCGTACACAGTATCCTAATCCGACTCATTCAAGGTCCAATCGTCATTTTAGATGCCTTCTCTTTACTGCAGTGGGGGAAATGTTCATACAGAAAAGGCGCTCTTTATTCCCTATTTACACATCTTGCCACATTGAACGAGGCAGGAATCTGTACCCTAGCTGGTAGTGTCTTATGTACAGTCCATTACACTCAAGGCTGTTCTCCTCTAGCAGGCCCAGCACCTGAAGACACAACAGGACCTAGACTGTAGTCACAGACAGGAGGGAGTTGTACACCCTTGTGCCATCTGGTGACTTGGTACCATGGGTGAGAAGTTCCTGAATGGTCATCCAGTTATCAAATATTTTCTTATTCCTCTTTTTCATCATCTTTTTGTGGCTGAGTTCGATGATGTTCGGCTCTTTTTTGTCCTCCAGGGTGGCCTGCTCCTTCAGACAATCGGCTCGGCTCTGCTTCATGAACTCGCGGCGCTGCCTCTGCTCTTTGGCACGCACTGCATGCTGCTTCCTCTCTTCCTTGCTCCAGTAGCGGCCCATCTTCAGCTCGCTTAGAGCGTCATCATCTGTGGTCATTCCGCTGCGCTCCTCGTGAATGCGAAGGGCGCGCTCCCTCAGCAGCTTGTCGCGAACGGGCCGCTTGGTGATGTAACGCGTGCCGTCGCTGCGGATCTTCACCTTCCACTCCATTTTAGTCTCCAGGTCACTGGGGGTAATTGGATCCCGACACATGCTGACCAGACTCATCTGACTCTGAGCGTACTCCACAGCAGATTTCTGCTGGATCAGTTGCATGTAGCTCTGGTAGTGCTGGGCGTGGGCGGGGATATGTGCGTGCTTGTAAGGTGAGTGTTGCTGAGAAAAGCTACGCCCGCTCTTACTGGACTCTCCAGACTTTCTCTCTTTGCTCTCTGCCTGCAGCGCTCCATCTGCATCCTTGGACGAGCTTCGGCTCCGGCTCGGGCTACAAGCTTCCTGCACAGGAGACAGGAGGGGCTTGAGCATCCTGCTGCTGGAGCCGCTGGAGCCAGATGGTCCAGCTGGACCTTGGCCTTCTGCTCCTCTACGGAGCGAATTATCTGGAGACAGTTCCAGAGTCAGAGGGGTACTGCGGCAGCTCTCACCAGTGTTGTAGGCACTGGAGCTGTCCTTGTCAGATTTCTCTGGCAGCTCTGTGATGTCTGACAGCTCGTGGCGGCGAGCATCTATGCTAGTATTATAATTGCGGAAGCCGCTGTTGTGCAGCATCCAGGATTCGCGGCACTGCTCCCTCAGCTGCTGCATCTTGTGGGCGCGAACGATGTTCAGGCACTCCAGCTCAATGGTGCGCAGCTCTTCATTGAGCATCTCCAGCTCCTTGTCCACACCCTCCTGGTCCTGACCGACGGCCCCGCCACCCTGCCCGTAGAGGCCCTGGGCTCCGCTGTTCCTCATCTGGCACTTGAGCTCCAGGAGTTCTCTGAAGCGCTCGCACTCATCAGGTGGAATGCCCAGGAAGTCGGCGTCGGCGTAGTCCACTGAGATAAATGACTCGCTGCTGAAGGGGAGGTCGGTGCTACCGAGGGTATCTTGGCTGTAGGTCAGCTTTCTGCAGCTGCCCAGTGTGTTGGAGGCCGTGGTCTGGTCGTCCCCGAGGTTCTCCTGCTCCGAGCTCTCGTCGTTTCGTGTGCTCTCATCGGTGCGACCGACGCCACTGTCCTTCTCGTGATGGTTAGAGAGCAGCGTGGCTGTGTCTGTGGTGCCCCCGTCCTCCTCGTGCTTCTTCTAAAGAAAACGAGCAAACAGACAACACAAGAGGAACAAATACATTTTACTTTTTCACATTTATATAAATACATGCAAAATACAGCTATTAGTGATTTAAAAACACAAAAAAAATGATTTCCAATACAACACATATATTATCATATCTACTTTGTTCATGACTATTCATTAAACTTTTAATCACAAGTGGCTTTGTCAATAAGGTTCTCCACAAGAAAGAAGTTCTGTTAATGGGAAAAACGGTTGGAAACCACAGAGCATCTGTTCACCTCACCAGAACTGGCTTGGCTGAAATAATCTATAGATGAACATATGTGTTAGTGGAGATTGATTGTGTGTGTTCGCACTCGTCACGCTGTGCACATGTGCGCGTACCTGCTGCAGCATGCTGGCAGTGAACTGCATGGCCTGATGGTGCTGCTGCTCCAGCATATCCATGTGAAGGTCATCCAGGAAGTCATTCCTGTCATCATCCATCCAGCCCTCATCCAGCTGAGACGCGGCAGAGAGAAGAGACGCCTCATTAGATGCAAAGTTTTGCACACACACACACAAAAAAAAAAGGAGCATTCATGTTGAACTGAAACCATATTTTGGTTCCAAACTTGACTATATGAGGTGTTAACATGAAATGTCCTGTTGTCGTTAACCTTTATTGAGTTGACACCAATAATGGCTTCCCAGATTACCTGGATCTCTGGCCTGGCCACCAACAGAGAGATATTCTGGTTGCTCTCACTGGTCAGCAGTGCCACAGCATCCTCTCGATTTTGGATCTCAACACCGTTGATCTTAATCAAGACAGAAAGGACTTTTATAAAAGCTGGGGTTTTTTTTGTTTTTTTTAAACATAACTCTTAAAGAAGTGCTTTTATTAACAGTACCGTGTCATGACATGAGATCAGAATAACAGAAACACATCAAAATCATACCTGTATGATTTTGTCGCCTTCTCTAATTCTGCCGTCCTTCGCGGCGATGCTGTTTGGATCAATCTAAAGTCAACACATATTTATATTTGTGAGTTAAAGTGAGCGTCATTACTGCTGACAGGCAAAGAGATTGTCGTTCACCTGTGACACGTACCTCACTAATGTAGATCCCAGCTTCATCTTCATCATCAGTCCTGTAACAGATAGTCAGGCCGAGCTTGTCTTGGATATTGTCTCTGTACAAATCCACCTCCTGGTAAGATACATGCACAAATTAATAACCTATATACCTGGAATTATGTTTCCCTACAGAGCAGAAAATGGCTGCGTGTTTGTGTTTCAGGACTATCTAAATAGGATCAAAATGGTACACCAGAGAAAGAACGATCCATCGATCTCTGTAATGAATCTTTCAGCTGGTGGCAGAGAGGCCACTGGCTCTTGACAAAGCCCTCTGACAGAATGAGAGACGATGCAGTCGACTGCAGATGCAGAGAGTGCCATTTTTCACTTGTCAACACATGTAATCTTACAGATACAGATGAAGATATGAGCAACGGTAGTTTTTGAGGGCAGAGGGCAGATTCTGAGAGGGTTAGCCTCTTACTAAAAAAAAACTAGGAAGAATTTCAAGAACACCTTTTTTTTGGCAAGAGTTAAATGAGAAAATATATACTATTCTTATGTCTATTCTGTGAATATGATGCTATAGCTAGAAACTAGTTTGCTCACACACTAGAGTGACAAAACAATGAAAAGAAGTGAAGTTAAGTTTGATGCTTCCAGCTGTTAGCAGGAGTCTTTCCTCTACAGCTTCACAGGGATACCTATAGGATTCAGATATGCGCCCCCGAAGCAACGGAGTTGTGTGGCTTTACAAATATAACAGCAGCAGCTTCGTTAATTATCAATGATTCCCAACACAGACACAGGATCAGCCTGGACCTCACCCTATGATGGACCTCCTTCAGTGGAACTGTCGCAAACAAAGTCAAAGCTTTACAGTTAAATAAATATAAAATTTGTTACACAGCAGCTGTTGAATCATTCAGATTTATCAGACCTGTCAGATTTTTATATTTAAAGCTCACCATAAGCGTCTGTAGTGGACAAGCTCTCAGACTTGATATAATTTCTAATTTACTGTTGTGTGAATACATTATGATGCGCAGAGTCATTCTTCAAGGACACCTCCATGGATATTATTAATATCAGGCAGGCGGGCCCCGAGGTTTAATAGCAGGGGGAGTGAGGGTTGGCAGAGGTCAATGAAGGTACACAACGGAGGTTTGATCATGGCCTCATCCAACCTCTGTTAGCATCATCAGATTCATCATTGCAGCCCTATTATCTTGTGCCATCTAATTATCCACTGGGCCTCATCTCCACTGCGTAGGAGCAAAGGAAGACGTATTAGGCCCTGTCACTAATAAGTAATGATGTCACCATTGTGCATCTGCTGGAACAAACTAGCAACTCGATTCCTGTCTGGCATACATCTCAGTGTCTCTATATAGGGAGACTGCTCCATCAATAACTGTGATATATCAGGGCTTGGGGTCGCTAGCAAGGCCACTGGACTGGAGACACTGAGGCGACCTCAGGTCTGCTTTATGGAGCAATAATGCACTTCTGTCCAAAAGGAGATCGTCATTGAGTGGGTGAGTAAGAATGGAGGTGGTGTTTTACCTCATATTCCAGCTCCTCCCGCTCTATATCCTGTTGTATACCCTCCAGGAAATCGGGGTCAAAGTACGCATGCCCAGGAGGATGCCTGAGAAAAGACAAAGAGTGTAAGATAAACTGGAAAAGAGTGGAACTCAAATTGAATACGCACATTAAAAAGGAAACAAGACGTGCTGACGCATTTGTCAATCTGGATTTAATTTTGCCCCAGAGTTTGAAAATGAAATGAGAAGTAGTGGGAAAGTAATAAGAATTCAATGAAGAAATCACTCTTGAATCAGATTTATTGAAACCGCACCCCGAAGCTAACCGCAAATTACCACGCCGTGTTATTAATTTGTCTCGGAAATCAATTAAAGAAATCGCTATTATTCATTAAAGGGCAACTCCTGCTGCCACAGAGAGTAAAATATAGCCAGGCTCGAAGAGCTCCAGGGCCTAAAACACACAGACACACGCGCGCACACATGCACGCACGCGCACACACACACTCTTTCAGAAACAAAAGATGCATTTTGGGAATATGCAAATGAACATGGCCATCATTTTAATGTGGCTGTCTGCCCTGGAGGAGCTGTCATCTCCCGTGAGTGACAGGGACATTTTCCCTTCGAACTTCACACTCATCTTGCGTGATCGGAGTGCTGCATTCTGCAGAACAAGATAAGCTCTTTTAATTAGCATCTGAGGTAAAATGTTGGACAGTGACCAAAACTAACATGACCTTTCCAACACTGCTGAATCCTAACAGCAAAGATTTTAATAGTCTTCTCCATTTTGTTAACACTTTTCTTTACCTCAATGGTTCTTTATGGGAAAAAATGATTTTCTAACAAGCACGTTGTCAAAAAGGTCAGGCCGTTTGCAACTGAGGGCCAACGTACTTCACTTGCAGCCAGTCTTCCTTCAAACTGAGGTAACAGGAGGGGCGGTGGGTGCACGCTGCGAGTGCTTCAGAAGCTTTTAAGATGATGAAACATGTTGCGGAAAGGCTGGCAACATTTGAAAGCTTGTGAGACACCAGAAAATGCTGCTCAGTGCTTTAAAAAAGACAACCTGGAAATTTAAACAATTTTATCTTTCTTTGTCACAACTCGAAGGTAAACACCGCAAAGAATTCTGCCAGCCTTGCATGCATGTATGTACATATTTAATTAGCCAGTTTAGTGACCCTGTGGGATGATGTTGCATTACATTGTGAGAAAAGCTTAATCAGGTACAGTTTTTGCCAAGGCCTTCTGCACCAGCAGCACAGCATGGCCCCATTAAAATAAATTAGGCGGCGCATCGTTCATCCCCAGTTTTTATGAAGGTTTCCGTGTTCAGTTTGTTTGTTTACAGAGGTGTTGATTCAACTTTATGGCCACTCTTGAGGCTGCAGTTTGTGTTGCAACACCTCTCACCTTCATAAAAGGAGGATCTATGGAAGGAACTGTGGATTAATGGTGTAAATGGGGGAGCTTCACCGTGAAGGCACGTCCACACATAAAGCAGTTTGCTTGTCACTCATCACTTTGTAGCTGACAGATGGATACAGGTGGGCTTTCTGGGCTCTGGCTGCGTGAGTACCTTTTATCCTTTCATATCAAATGTATCCTTTGTTCCCATTGGCTCACTCAATCACCTCAAAGTTGAGATCAGTTTAATGTGCAACTTAACCACTTTGTGTTGCTAATAATTATTTCACCTGTCATCAGTTCAGTTTCATTAAAATTGCACAGTCTTTGCTAATCTCTTCATTTATGTCCCGTAAACTCAGGAGTAAAAATCAGTTTACTGAGAGCCACACAGGCCAGACTTGATATGCTTTAATTCAATGTGAAAATGGGTGTTCCACATAACCATCTCACATATAATTTACTCCACATAAAGTCCTCAATCAATCAACAGAAAGTCCATCTGTCACTGTGCACATCACAGGTTGAACTCCGTGAGTAAAACTCAGTGATAACTTAAACCACCACTTAAACCAAAATCCCCTGAGACCCCCCCTTCCCTACCGGTCGTCCGATAGCGCCACCCTGTGAAATTTTCCTGGCTAGAAGCCTGTCTTCACTCTCATCAAAAATACATGAGAAAGTGATATCCTTAAAAAAATATTCAAAGAACAAACAACACAGGCTGTTAGTTATAAACTGCTACTACGACCCCGTCACATGTAAAGTGCTAATGCTCATGTGTGACCCACCTGCCACTGGGACAGAAACTTCAATAAAGAGCAGTAAAATTAGGTCAGAGTAATGAGCAATATCACAAACTAACCACCTCCTATTACCAGTTTTAATTCACTGTTATATGAATAAATACATTTATATAAATATGTAACTATGCATATGTGTAAGTGATTTCAAACTGAATTTCTTTTATTACTGCGGCCCCCTGCAGTACTTCTGCAGCTCACCAGGGGGCCGTGGCCCACACTTTGGGAACCACTGACTTAAACAGATACACTATACTGCCAACAGTATTCACTCATCTGCCTTCACACACACATATGAACTTGAGTGAAATCCCATTCTTAATCCGTAGGGTTTAATATACTGTGTTTATGGGAATTTTTGACCATTCTCCCAGAACCAAAGGAGCGTGATTCGTCACTCCAGAGAACACGCCTCCACTAGTCTAGAGTCCCGTGACCACTGCATCTGACACTCTGCATTGCGCTTAGATGGCTTAGATGCAGCTGCTCAGCCATGGAAACCCATTCCATGAAGCTCTCTACACACTGTTCTCGAGCTAATCTGAAGCCCTGATGAAGTTTGGAGGTCTGTAGCCACTAACACTGCAGAGAGTCGCTGACCTCTGTGCACTATGTGCCGGAGCATCTGCTGACCCCGCTCTGTCATTTTACGTAGCCTACCAATTTGTAGCTGAGTTGTGGTTGTTCCCAATCGCTTCCACTTTGTTATAATACCACTAACAGCTGATTGTGAAATATTTAGTAGTGAGGAAATTTCATGACTTGAGGATGCCACCTGTGCAACAAGTGAAATCCTATCACGGTACCGAGCTCCTGAGAGTGACCCATTCTTTCACTAATGTTTGTAGAAGCAGTCTGCATGCCTAGGTGTTTGGTTTATACACCTGTGGCCATGGAAGTGATTGGAACACCTTCAATGATTTAGATGGATGAGTGAATACTTTTGGCAACATAGTCTATGTGGGTGAGATTAGAAATTACAGACTGGATGAAGTCTGTGGGCTTTGAGTTGGATACTGTTGCTTTTGCCATCTACTCCACCAAGCCATGAAAGAGATGATGATGATATACTGATCATAGGATCAAGGCTGTGACTGGAAAAAACCACTACCCATTTTAGCGAGGCTCTCTCTTTAGTTGATCAATAACCGAGTTGGTACTTACTCCTCTGGAAGCAGATACTCCTCCAGCTCCGTCATGGGGGGCGAAGAAGGAGGCAGATTGGTAAGGGCCATGATGTGCTGGAGGGTGATGTCTGTCTGGGTGCTGATGTCTGTGACTTGGGTGTCAGCCTCAGGGCTGACCACTTTGGGGTAAGGGGCCCGACGTAGAACCTGGACCATGATGGGTTCCTTGGCGGTGCGGAAGGCCTCCACTGCCTGGTCGTGAGTGGCCTTAGAGAGGTCCTTGCCATTGACCTGGAAGAAGGAGCGAAGACAAACCCACGTCAATAATGGAAAAGATTTTTTGCAATGTGTTTAGATCTCTCTGTGAGGAGGACAGTCATTATACCAAACTGAAGTAATCTGCCCACACACATTCAGAAGCAATGTTCTGTTTGAGAAATGACTCATTACTGCCTCAGCTTGTTTTACAGGGTCATAGCTGGACCACACAGAATAAGACCTTAATTAGAAAGAGTCTCTCTTTAATTAATCAAGGTTATTAGCTGTGGCTGCATGAAGGAGCCCTCATTTAACTAAGTAATTTCTTAGCAGAGGATAAATCTGACCTCTCGTCAGAGACAGTGAAGCGGGTGCCGGGCGCTAACCTGAGAAGATTAATTTGAGCAAAAGGCCGCAGCGAGCTGCAAAGAAGAGGCTAATTAAGTGCGGTTGAGCCACTTAAAGCGTCTGTGCGCTGATGGAAGATGAGCACAGACCCTCAAAAAGAATGTGTCACCAGATCCAGTGAGACTTGTAATTAAATAAATAAGGCTCGCTGCGCGCAGATCTGTGCTGTCCAAAAAGGTCACGGCTGGGTGTACAAGTTAAATCTGAGGTTTTTCGCTATAGGCAAAGTCCCACCGTGTTACAGGAAATTTACCAAAGGATCTACTATGGGAACAAACCCAAAACAAGCGGCAGCCTGCTCAACTTTATTAACAGCTGAGGTTTCTTGCATGTAAACTGCATCCTACACATCCTAACTACACGGGCCCCGTGCTTTATCTGGATTTACACAGAGCTGCTGTTCCGCTCTCAATCACCACATCATATGGAATTTGTTGGTCTGTGATTCCCAGATGTGTTGAGAGCTTTGATAGGATCTCAGCCTGGGGCCCTACTCATTTCACAGGTCTCCTCCTCCTGCTTCTCTGCTGCGCGCACACACACTCATTTCTTCTTCGTATGAAGCCACTTTCTCACATGAGTATGCAGTGTTGCAGGTCATTAGGCATGTCATGAATCTTCACCATCCCTTCTCACTCCTCCTTACGTCGGACACACATGCGAGTCCCTGTCTGAGGATTAATTTTCTGATAAACAAGTAGGTGGTTGGTGCGCCTGCCTCCAGCTACAGCTACCTCATTGCAATTCATAGCACAGTTCGCAGACTTAACTGTAGTCCAGCACATCAGAAGTAGCAGCAATATTAAAATACCTCCAGGGGATAATGCTGGTATATATACAAAACCCGACTCTGACCCGGGGAATGTGAAAACTGAAGACATATTTCTATGGAGGAGGACATATACCAATGGCGCTAAGCTTGTGAGACAGGATGAGGAAATCTGGAAAAGGAGGAAACTTTGTTAGAAGAGGCCATGTGCCCACTAATAACCAGAGCAGATTAATGCTAATCCTGGGTTTGCAAGATAATTGGATCATCTCAGTGGACTTAAAACTTCTACATTAAAACTTGGCCAAAAAAATTAATAGCTCATCTATTTGCAGTTTGCCCGGACTAATTCAACACCGAGAAAAGTGAGTTATCATATCACAGAATATTAATGTAAGAAATTCTGCTATAAAAAAGCAAAAAAAGAAAAAGAAAAAGAACAACCCAAGGGAATTAAGGCCACTGCTCTCGTACTGACTATGAGCTCAAATGCACCTAAAACACAGAGTCTAAATTTCTGGTCACTGCTTGTATCCTTATACTTGTACAGCATAAGCCTTCCTAAAGTCACACAAGACCCCACGTCTGTAGTCATCTTTGTTTCCCACAGCAGGCCACAGTGTTGCACATCAGCTGAGGAAAACAAGCGCCTTTGTGCCTTCCTCTCTCTGCACGCAGGCTCCAGCAGTTAAACCTGGTTGCCAGGAATCCCGAGCCTACTTGAAGGCAGTGAACCAGAGACAAAGCCTTTAGTCCCCTTCTTGTTGAGCTCACAGTATTCTGCCTCAGTGCTCTCAATGAGGGGAGTCTCCTCCCAGCTGCACAGGGGGGTCCCGCAGCCTCCATTCACTTGGCTCACCTCTGACACGGAGCGGCCTTTTGCGGCACACTGGGGAAAAAACACACAACACTCCCAACACAATACACAATGCCCCGACACCGCTCAGCTCCCCAACTGTGCCGCATTAAACCCAAGCCTTAACTCGGCCACAGTTCGGCAGCCCTCGAAGAGCACACAACTCAATTTACACGGGGAACCACAGAAGCCAGACTTTAACAGGTTCAGCACCTCCTCAGCTGGAACTGAAGGCCGGGTTTGCCGTTGCGCTCGAGGTGCGTTCTTCACGTTGACACAATGATGACTGACATGCAGAAATTACCGTCAACCTGTGGCACATCCTCTGAGAGGCCTCTGTTAAATCCATTTTAATGACAAGAGGACAGCAAAGCCCTACTTAAAGGAATACTAATTAGCTCAAAATCAAACGACGGGCGCGGCGGTGTCTGCTGAGGAATTTACACAGCTGCGGCTTTGTTACTCACCGAGTATTTTCTTTTATTAAAACATCACTTCTAAAGCAAAAGCAGAATGGAGGACAGGTATCACAGGACTCACGCGCTGCAGAGCAGTTTTCATGTGATAGCTATGTCAGTCTTCAGCCTGCTGGGTAATAATAAGGGGCAGCAGGTGTGAGCCGTGCCACTAGCTTAGATGCTCTGGAAGGCAAATTAGGCTGGATTGAGATGTTGATGCGGGACTCTATGCGTACGTCTACTCAGTGATTGGTAACCTGCTGCCAAAAATGCTTAACTGCCTGGCAGTGGGCTCCATCTCTTTGATTATTATATTCATATTACACTGCACGGAGCAAGGCAGCTTCTGTTTTCCATTTCTATTAAGTCTTTATTTAATCAGATATTCCCACTGAAATCGAGCTCCTTTAAATATGAGAATGCTTAGAATGGCAAACAAGGGAAATAATTATAATAAAAATAATAAATATAATGGACATGACTGTTCTCTAAGCTTTGCTGTAACTCAAGCTTGCTGCCTGTATACTACTGGGTCAAGGTGTTCCTGGGCAAGACACTGAATCCCGAACTGTCCCGGTGCAGCCATCAGTGTGTGTGTCTGTGTCTGTGACTCAGAAAAGGCACAGAGTAAAAAGTGCATCATGAATTTGTGCTGTGGTGGAGAAAATCAGGGACACTTAACCGCAAATTATAGTTGTAGTTTTGAATTGGACGCTGTTATCATTCATAATTTCAACAAACCAGTCATGTTGATGTGATGTCATAGCTCTGTAATTCAGGGCAAACGGCTGGAAAAATACAAAATGCTGCTGGCCTTCAGGGCTTTCTGCTTTAAGAAGTCAGGCCGGAGTATAAAGAGCGTCAAAGTCTGCACAGGGAAGAGGACAGGGTGGATGAATGGGTCACTAAAAAATATACAGGTTTAGCGTCCTTTAAGAGAACAATGTGACCGATCAGTTGCAATGACATTAATTATGACGTAGGAACGACAGCAGGATGGCAACGTCTATGCAGCTGATGAACGTATAAACTATAAAAATACATAAACAGCTTTTTTTAGCGGAGGAATGTTCAGCCAGTTTGTTGACTGTTTTTAAAAAAGCATCTTTCACTGTAATTTACACTTTTACATCCAAGTACACAGGACTGAACAGCTGCTACACAATGATAGCACCTTTTTTGTTTACTACACAATTGGATATGTTATTGTAAACAGGGCTGTCATTGCGTTAAGACTCCACAAATTGATGCAAAGGCATTAATAATATACAACAGACATGCACGTAACTAATGCTTGATACTACTGGAGGTAACATGCTAATTAACCACACATGCTCATGTTAGCAGCTTGTATTTGTGCCTTACACTTATTGAATTATTTTGAGGGGAGGGGACAGGATATAAATACAAAAATATTTAGACACTATTAAAACGTGACTTCTGCGATGCCCCCCCCCTCCGGTCTAATCATCATCATACAGGAAAGGCTTTGAAGGATATTAAGTGAATGTAGTATTAGTCTTTGATATGGCTATTGAATCACCACATAATCCTTTAATAAAGAAGAGGAGAGCCAGTGTTTCTGGTCCTCGGGGAGACGCAGTGAGGTGAGCAGAGTGGAAACTCTGCCAGACACACGGTGCCTTTCACAGAGTGGCAGAGGAAACCCTGAGAACTGCACTCTATAGTCAAGCATTTTAAAGGGGCTTGAGAGCCGGGACGCTCGCCTCCTCTTTCTGGTCGGATACACTTCTTAAACAAATTCTTCCAAATCTCTATTTCAGAACAGAGAGGCGCGCTGACACTATAGAGAGCATGAAGGCTTATTTTCAGTGGGGTCTATGCTGCGTTTGAGTGGCAGTCTGAATGTAGGTCATTCTACTCCAAAAGCACAGCTAATCCTCCTTTTATTTCACTTTTAACCATTTCTGTGAGAAAAACTTAAGCAGCAGTTGATGATTTTTGTGCACACTTTTAAGTGTGTCTTTAAAAACCTGCACATATTGTATTTTTTTTTTTTTTTTAAACTGACCAGGCAGGAAACGCTCCACAGTGGGAGGCTTAAAAACACAGCAGTCTTTATTTACAGCAGCCTGCGAGCTTACAGAGGATTACAGAACAAACAGATAAAAAACTTAATGCTGGCTGAAAGAGATACTGCTGTTTACTTTCACCTAATCTGATTGAAGCACGGGACACTGGGTTCTTAATTGATCAGCTGTGGGTAACAGATTACTTCCGGGACGCTTTCCGCTGCCTCTCCCAAGTCTAATGAGCCCAAATGAAGGTGTGATGTGTGTCTGGTGGAGCTGCTGAACTTCACCTGACTTTATTTTTCTTCTACTTTTAAGCCCAGCACATGTATGAAATTACAGGTATAAAGCAAAGCGAAGAGTCAAGTTCATGTCCGCAGTTGGGATGAAACCTAGGTTTCTGTCATGCTCCATTAACACTGTTATCTCACACCAGTACCTCAGGCTTCCCCTCTCTGTCCAGCCACACTATAAACACACACTTATTCCACGTCCAGGCTAACAGCACATTCACTGAGCTCTTTGCCAGGACTGAGTCTATTTGTCCAAGGCAGCAATGACACATTTGCTCCTCAGGGAGGGTACGGGGGCAGAAAACTACATATGAAAAGCCACAAGCCGCGCAGAGATGGGACATCCTGGAGCCATCCACAGCTGAGCCGAAGTCACGTTGTAACTACATTATACCAGGACGCTAAATCAGAAATGGAGCTCTTAGTCAATAGCATGCTGGGCGAGGCCAGATGATGAGAAACAAAAACATCCAGAAACGAAACATCTACTTCCAAGGTCCTGATGCCAGATACCAGGACACCTCCAGAGGACCTGTGTGATCCTGAAGCCTTTTTTGGCTAGTAGGTGGTTTTAATGTAATGCATGAATAAAGCCCCGTTTACAAGGTTCATGAACACTTATTATATAATCTCCAATCTTTTAATCATTTACCTACTGTGATAATCAGGGTAAAGCGCTGCTGCACCTGTAAAACAATATCTGAGTGAAACAAATTAAGAGTCTTTTACTATGAGACACAAATTAGAAGATTTAATGAAACCTTTATATCCTATGGATGGGTAATAACTGTCAAATGGATTTATATTCATGACAGATTTTTTTCTTTCTTGATATTCTACAATAAAATGTTCATTTTGTTGTAGAATATCTAAAACATTATGTCATAGTAACGAGGGATTAGCTGTAGGTTTAGTTCAGCTAACACTGAAGTTGGCAGGGTAACCCATCCCTTCAGGTTCATCCCGACCACTGAGAAATCAGCTAACATGTAACAACAACATCAGGTTAACCCAACATGTCCATTGCTGTGTATTTGTTGTGCTTACTTTGACAATTCCACCTAAAAAAAAAAGAAAAGTGTTTTTGTTGGCAGCGACGGGTTCACTTAATCTCTCAAGAATGTGTAACACTATTTTCTGCTTCATCTACTATATGTGTCAATATTCTGCCAAAGTCCATTAGGAGTCTGTTTCAGGGACTCACAGCTGGCTCTCGGTGTTGCGCTGCTGTGTTTTCAGGATCTTATGTCCCTGTCGTCCCTGTGATCCCTCTCTGCTGTTTGCTTTAGACTGACAGTAAGTACACGGGCTCCTGTGGGTGCTCCCCTGTGGCAGTCAGCCACCTGCTCCAGTGTTTAACAGATGTGACGGCACACCAGGGCTGATCTTAGCCGTTATTAAAAACACACAGTGCCAGGCTCCAGCGGCCGCGCTCGGCGCTGGCGATCCCCGCTTTGTCTCTGCATGCTGTCTGTGTCAAGCTTCATTACGGGGGCTGGGGCCGAGCTGCGTT
>JASGAU010370728.1:0-11617 GCA_030220045.1 Australoheros facetus | reverse complement strand
TATATATATATATATATTTTTTTTTTTTTTAAGAATGAATGAACGGCAACACTTTATAATAACCATTTATAAAAACCAGTGTTTGGTAATTTATTAACAGTTTCTTTGTAAATTTATCGACTAAAATTATTTGAAAAATTATTGTGAAGTTGCTGATGATATTTATTAAACTTAAATGGTCAATAAATACTGTGCAGTTCTTCTATAAAAAAAAATATGTGGCTGATTAGCTTAAAGTTGTATCTAATGCTTATCATTCTTGTTTTTATGGCTGTAAGTAGGTAGGGGTAAAAATAAAAAATAATTGTTACAGTGTTGCAGCAGCCAGTTGGATAAAAAAAATACAAAAAATATTTACTGCACTTTGGATATTATATAATATTTTTGAAAATGTATACGCTTTACACATAGCTTAGCTGACTAGTGACCCCCAGTCAATGTGATGTTTTCCCTGCACAGTTTAGCAGTACCAAGACTTTGAAAACTCTGTTTTGGTTTACCCACCAGATTACTTGGTCAGATAAAGGAAAAGTTTGTGGTTTAAGCTAAAACATGACGAGTTGGGAAAAAACTTTTGTCAGTTTAGCCAAGACACGCACATAATGGAATCAGTGGTAAAGAAGGCATGAGGGCTCACTGAAAAATAACAAAAGCTTAAACACTGCTGTACACAGCTCACCTGGTTGAGCGGGTGACCTGAAGGCCGCTGCACGGGCATGAGTCTGAGTCTGCCCCACACCATTTTCCCCACCTTGCTGCCAAATAAAGGTTCAGAAATTACAAATCATAAACATTTTATGATTAAAAAAAGTGACATTCTGTAATCATTAAAAAATAAACAATATAAGAAATGTTGTGTGAGAGAGACATCAGGAGAACATAATTATTGCAGTCTCTTATAAGCTATACTACTACTACTATGTCCTGCATACATACAATAATATATAATTCATGAAATTATTATTTATAGTTTGCAATCTAATGACATAATAATTGTTAAATATGCCCATTGTTTAACAGTTAATAGCTATTTACTAAAAAATTCAATTAGCCATCGGTTTATTAGTGGTCTATCTAAATGTTAGCAAAGGGACTTCTTGAGGTAATGTAATGTATAATATTATTTAACACCTCTGCAAAGTTCACTGAAAAAAATAAAATATATATTTTTTAATTTGAAATATATTTTTGGTTGATGCAGTTTTACAGAAAGCCAAACCAGCATCAGCTCTCATGGAAAAATATCAAACTCATCGGCTCTGTAAGAACTGGGAATCAGGAATCATCAGAGCGTCACCGCCATCCAGTCAGATCCACTAAAGAGCCAATTAGAGTGATGAGACACAGGTTGCCGAGCAGGTTAAAGTTAGTTTGAATTGTAATGCATTGTTTAAAATTCCTGCCAGGGGAGAAAAAAAACTCCATGGCCAATTATGATATCAAGAATTGGCCAGTTATAACAAGAACGCTACATCAGGAAGACAATGGACATAAAGAAAGAGGGGCTTTCTGTGGCTCTATTCTGCTTCATTTAGTTGGGCTGCTGAGGCCAAGATATTCAAAAACAGTACTTATAGCCTTAAGCAGCCTCGTTAATTCATAATAAAAATAGAGAATTGGAGAATACGAGAGGCATGGCAATAGGAAGACGTTTCCTTGAACATGCACTTGAATCCAGTCCGATGCACTTTTGCACAGCACAGTATGCCTGTCTGAGTTCACAAGCCAATCCTCCCTCCAGGTTTGAAAACTGCACTGGCCTTTTGCAGTCCCCAGGGCAACGCACTCATATGGCGGGCGAGCTGCATATTGGACACATATGGTGCCGAAACAGATTTAAGAAATAAGCTGTCATCAAATAATCAAATCATTCATGTTTCAGAGAGCAATAATGGAGGTATGTAAGCAGATATGTCTGGGACCTTTCCTAGTGGGATGCCTTTGTGTGTGCTTGGTGTGCCTGTGGACAAAGGCTTGTTACTATCTCTCCGTCTCCTTTCTTTTCAGGGCCACACACAACCCAGAGAAGTTTAAGAGAAAATTTGAGCCCTCGAGACTCTGATGAGGTTGCCAACTGGCAAACTGATGGAAATTACATCAATTTTGAAGTAGAGATCATCTTTAAGTTCAGGAGGAGGATTTTGAACTGAGGAAGATCTAAACAGCACGAATTCACCTTTACATATGCATTTAGTCGTTCATTCTCACACATAGTTTCTCCATTTTATGCCTTGCTTTTATCCTTTATTACTAAGCACTTGTGATCTTTTGCCAGTGCTAACCAATCCTGAAATCCTGGCCAGGGCTATCAAATCAATGTCATGCTTTTTTTGCTGTTTTGAATACACTTACAAAAATTTTAAAAAATAAATAAATGTATAAATCCTGCTTTTCAAACCGAGAGGCAGAGCCACAAAAGCTCACAGCATGAAAGACTACAAGTGTTGGATGAACGAGTGTTTTTCTTCCAGTCAGAAGCAGTACCCCACACTTTTGCCACTGATAAGCTGACTGCTGATCAATTCCCACTGGTCCAAATAGGCATATAAATTAATTAGTTAGAGCCTTGGCCAAGCAGTGGCTGTATATGATGCACACTATGCAAGCACTAGAAAAGACAAGCCATGCTCCCTGTACCCTGTCTGCACTCATTGCATCAACGTCAACAGATCGCAGCGTCCTCGCTGAGAAAACAAGCCGGCCCAGAGGAGAAGGGAAGGGAAAAAAAAAACCATGCACCACTCCGCCCACCAAACCCCAGGCTCTGCTTTTTTTAAACCCGCGCCTCCGCTTCTGCCTGTGCCCCGCCCGCCTCGCCTGCTGAACCCCCACCCCACCCCATCGCCCACCCTCCGCTCGCAACCCAAGGCCATGCGTCCAGGCTGTGCATGACAGCTCGCTACATCCCCTGCCACAAATGTTTTCCCAAAGCATCCACTTCTGTGACCCTATCAGCAGATAAAAAAAAACCTCCCCGCAAACCTCTGATGGAGTGTGCCTCTCACTTTTTTGAATGTGTCAACAATTTCTGGCTGGCTGGTCAGACACCACATCCTGGCGATGTCTGCTGTGTGTCTTTGTCACTGCGTGCACACCCATGTATATGTGTGTTTGCACTTGCTTATGTATATTTGAATACATTTCCGTCTCTGTGCTGCTTTTTCTCTTTTCCTGCACGGAGCAGGGGGAAAAGGCCATGTCATTCTTCCACAACTTAATCAGGGGTTACACACAGGAGAGGGCTGCTGCAGCATGGACCTCCCTGATCATGTTAATGAGGTCCCCTGGCTATGCAGTCATTGAAGTATAATTGACTTGTTCGTCTCTTATCTTCCTAATAGACACTCTGACCCAGAGCACGTTTATTTCGCTATGAGAAATGTCAAGAAGGATTGGAAGTTTCTTCACTGTGCCCATTAAAACTGAAGGCATGCCACCCTGTCTCCAGCCAGCCAGGGCTGCCATTGGCTCCCTGCCTCATTATGCAGATGCCAAACGTAAATAAATGATTTGCAGATCACTGCTACCCCCCACCCCTACTTTCACCCTGTCCCTCTTCCCAAACTGCACTCTTCTCTCTTTCCCCAGAACAGGAAAGGAGGACAGGAATGAGGGAGGGAGGAAGGGAAAAGAGGAAAACACAAAACCATCCAGGAAGCACCACAACAATTTGCCTCTCTGGAGCAAAATACATAATGCAGAGGTAGTAATTATAATAAGACATGTCCCTGACTTGAAAACCTGGCGAAGCGCATTGATGTTGTTACAGCTGCGTATGTCTCCTGGCTTTCAGGACCCATCAGAATCAAACAGGGCGGTGTGTAATGCGGAGGGACCGAGAGGCAAGATGCGTAAGTGGGCGCCAGGCGAGGATGAACCAGTGTACTGTGGTCACACGCTTGTGGATATGAGGGGGAACATCTGTGCATATCAGCAGCCTACCCTCCCTGCATGTCCACCATGTCTTCTCGGGCCAGTCACAGAGTCGCAAAGAAATTGCTTTTGGTCACAAAGTATTGTTTGCTGAAATCCATCTTCCCTGAAGAAACCCATTTCAAGCATGCTGCACCTTCTCTATCTCCCCTCTCATGGAAGAATTCTTGTTCTAGGAGGGTCCTTTGTAATCTGAAATACATCTGCAAAGAATATGTATGCGTTCTTCCAAAAACAGGTGTTTACGGCATTCAAGTAATTTAATAAATGACCAAAAATAATGATAAAATATGAGAGGATTTTTTGATTTTTAACAGCATTTTTAATGACTGTTCTGCTGCAAAAAAATAGAGTCCCTGAGCTCCTTTAGAAGGGAGACAAAGATGTTGCCTACTTGTTATTACTTAAGTAACTTTATTATTTTGCAGTGAAATACTTGGGAAACATGTAACATCTGCTAATCTGACAAATGAGAAATGGAAAAACTGAGCCCCATTATTGGCTGAGAAGTTACAAAAGCGCTTCAGCATGTAGTCTGAACAAATCCTTTCAGAAACATTACATGAAGCCATGCATGCTGTGTGCAAAATAGAGCTGAATTCAACATGAAACTAGAAACAGATATGATTCAAATTTGAATACAAATTAATTACAAATTAGTTAGATTCCCAGGTTTTGGAGTGTTTAATTGGCCGTTTTTACTCTATAATATACAAATTATTAGGGATGCACACATACTGAAATTTTGGGCCTGTACTAACAAAAATGTTTAAAATAATTTTTAAAAAGTCCAATAACTGATACTGATCACCAAATGATTTGTAAATATTCCAGTATTACTCCACACGACCAAAATATACTGATATACCAGCTTAATACCAGTATAATATCATCCAATATATCAGTACATCCTTGATTGCTATTATACAAATTTACTGAAGTGTAAAAAATATTGTTGCTGATTTGTTCATTGATCGAGTTTGTTTAAAATGCACTCACTTTTATTAAAACAGATAATACTCAGTTTGTCTTTTTTTATTTACAAGTTTCATATACATTCAAGTAAACTGAAAAAATACAGATGATGACCAGCTTCCATACATCACTTTATCATCTACATAAATTTCCCAACTGTCCAATTTATGTACTGTTTTCTGTGTTTAAAGGTATCCGCTGTGTTCAAACAATGCATGCACATGTAGTTACTGTAACTGATTTTTCTTGTGTGTGTGCACTCGTGTCAAACTTTAAACAATCGACAATCCAGAATCCCTTCCAAAAAAAACTATGAGTTTCATTGATGAATGAACGACTACAGATGACAGAAGCTTCTCGTAGGACTGTTGCTGCCTCGTGCTAATATTCCTTACATGTTTTCTGCACGTAACCTAAAGATTACAATCCCAGCTGTCCATCTCCCTTCATATTTGCAGAGGGTCAAACAGCATCATTCTGTCATTTCTTCTTATTAGCATGCAGCAGTGAGTTGACAGTGGCTACGTTGTACACCCCCTGAAATTTTTGATTTGCTGATCAGCTTCTGTGTGATCGCAGCACTATACCTCTGCCCGGAATTTGAGACATCATTATAATAATTACCACAAGCCCTAGTAGTTGCAGGCAAATAATTCTGCAGGGTTCTTTTCCCTTTTTTCTGCACGTTTCTTCTTCTTTTTTCTTTTTCTTTTTTTTGCTGCTGCTGCTTCACAGTGGAGGGGAAATTACATTTTTTCACCAAGCCTTTCTGTTTTCTGTATTGTGACAGCGGTCATACTCCATCACACAGCCCCTCTCTCAGCTACGAGTATCCCACAATCGGAGTAATGGTGAACACACACACACACACACACACACACACAGAAAAATCGGAGCAGAGCAAACAGCATATTTACTGTGTAGTCTCATCCCACCTTTAGCTTGTGAATAGAAGAATAGGTTTCAATGGCTGCCTTTCATTTGCATTCATCTCAGTGGTGATCATTTCTAATTAAATGAGTTTTGATTGAGGGAATCCAATTAATCTTTTGTAGCATTTTGGTGTTGCCTCTTTTTCTTCATGCTATGAAGACAAAATCAGAATCTATCATTTGACGATTTGTGTTTAATAATGAAGGGGAAGCTGGGATGACTGGTATCTGTTTGTTCTGATTGAAAAAGCCTCAGTAATTCAATGGATAAACTTTTCACAGAAGTCCTTTCATGTTTAAAAATATTTTTTAACTATGTGTATGAAAACAAAGCAGAAAATCTCACTTTTCTGTCATGCACTGTACTCTGACGGACACAGGAAACATGAGCGAAGCATCTCTGCATCTGCAGACCTCTTGACCTTCGAAGATGTGGTGCTGATGCGTGAACAGTTTGAGGTGCTGCAGGTATGGGGAATTTGGAAATTCTCTTCTTTTTTTTTTCTTCCTTGACTATAAAACCCAGCCGCTCACCCACATCTAGCCTTCCTCACTACCTCAAAGATCCTTAATGTTTTCTGAAAAATGAAAACCAATGAGAAGAAAAGGACTCCCAACACTGCTGCAGCCTGCAGAGAATTTAAATGTAAATTCTTACATCTATTTTTTCTTCTCCTCTATGTCTGCTCTTGCGGGTCAACTCCATCATCTTCTTTTTTCTCAATGACCAGCATGCCGGCACCAATTGTTAGGAGTGTAATAACAAACATAATTAACATATCTTTTATTTTCAGAATGATTTTTGATTAAGCACTAAAAACTGCACTTTGTCACTGTGCTGAAGTGTGCTTGAGTGTTAGCTTGCATGCAACATTTCCCGAAGGGCCATTGTCCTTCCTCACTTGTGTGATGTACTAACTCTCGATTTAGTACATGAACAATTAGGAGAGATGCAATTAATGCAAAATAGATAAAGGAGAACTGGTGAAAAGAAAAGCATAAAGAAAACTGGGACAATAGTGGGATAATATTGGCTGAAAAACACATTATGGACCTGAATATCAGCAACCACTTCACACACACACACACACACACACACACACACACACACACACACACACACACGAGCACAGGAGAAGGGTATGCGTTCTGTCAAATGCATGAAACATACAAACTCTCTGTTCCTGCTGTTAATTTTTTAGCTGTAATTTTAAGGCGAGAGCCTGATCATTTATTTCCACTCAGTAATTAGGTATTCATGCCAAGACCACACTGGTCACTATCTACATTCTGCTCTTCTAATTAGCCCAAATTGAGCAATTTGTTTCTCCTTTTAAATCCCAAATAATCCTCTAATCTGAAAGTCATTTACATTCAGAGGAGTGATGGGAAACGACACCAATGGGTATCCTTCTGCAGCTCTTCATTACACAAATACACCTGAATTAAATTACAAAGTGCCGCTGATAATTGACTGAGAGGTAAAGGTGCTCACCGGGGCACTTTTTAATTCATGATAACAATATCTCCCCTAAATACTGTTTCTTTATGTTGATATTTGTTACCTCTCTTAGATTTCATATTAATACTATAAAAAAAGACTATATAATAATCTTAAATCTTCCATCAACACCACAGTAAGAACTATATTAATAAAGCATTAATTTTGCAAAGATATTACACATTGAAAACAAACTGCATGTAGTTCAAATGTGCTGAATCTACTTTAAGATAAATACCAGAGCCAGCCAATGGCTCCACTAATTCAAGTGACAGGACCTCTTGACCTGTTTCTTTTTTTTTTTCTTTTTTCTTTTTTTTTTCGAGCATTTTAACATTGCTTGTTATGATGTATAGCAAAGATTGTACTTCAGCTTTGGTGAATGACATTCAAATTTTTTCCTTTTTTTTCTAACCAGGCTTGATAGCTTGTAACTTTACGCTTCTTCCTCTTAAATATGATCTCAAACTTGTCAGCAAATGCTGAGGCTTGAAAATGCTCAAAAACTAGTGAGTGACATCAAGAGGTTGCTTCCATCATTCAAATACAGTCTCCGATCAAAAGCTAGCTCATGGATTCCACAGGTAAAGTCACATCATCATTAAATACCAGTGACCCGGTTCCACTGGCAGCCCTACATGCCCATGCCATAACACTGCCTCTGAAATGTTAGACAGATAATTTAGCATTCTACAGATCACAAGCTGTTTCTCTCCTTCTCCATAATTTCATCTATCGACAAAAATTTTTCCAGAACTATGCAGGCTCCAAGTCTTATCTGGCCTTCATGTTTTTGAGTATAACCAGGGCTTAAAGTGGGCTGGAACAATCTGGATCAGCATTCTGGCACATTAATGCATATTACTGCTGAGTGAGTTAATATTTCATGAAGGCATGGAAATACTAGCTCAGGAATGAGAAAATAAAGATGTCCGACAGTATGCTTACACTCTGAACAGATCCTTTTTTCTTCTCATCCTTGTGATGCATTCATTGTGCAAATGTAACGTTGCAGTCGGTGGGAGCTAATTTCACTAAAAAAAGTGAAATTACCTCCCACTTTGAAAAAGTTGCCTTTTTCAAAGCCAAACTTTTTCCATGCATTTTGTCACAAAATGTGTCTGTGAGCTAAAGTTGCTGTATTTCCCAGGGAGAAAGAAAAAAACTCTTAATGTGCGACACTGAGAGACAAAGAAAGATGTAAGGAAAAGAAAAAATGAGAGGAAAATTAGAGATATTTTCAATTGTAAGGACTGCTCCTCAAGTGGCATTTGCTAAACTACAAATTTAAATCTTCCTGTCCTAATTAATTTTCCATTCATTCATCCATCCATTTATCCATCCAACCAGCCAGCCTAAGCAGAGAAACCCAGACCTCCCTCTTCCCAGCCACCTCCACCAGCTCATCTGGGGGGACCCCAAGGCATTTCCAGGCCAACCAAGAGATATAATCTCTCCAGCGTGTCCTGGGTCTGCCCTGGGGCCTCCTCCCGCTAGAACATGCCAGGAACTCCTCACCCAAGAGGCAGGAGGTGCTAATTCTCACACCGGAGGCCACCACCTGATGGAGCAACAGGACTGCATGTCCGCAAAAAGTAGAGATGAGATTCTGAAGCCACCAAGGCTGAAGTCTTTTGCCACTTGGCTAAACCTAGAAATTCTGTCCATAAAAATTATGAACAGAATCGGTGACAAAGGGCAGCCCTGATGAAGTCAAACACCCACAGGAAACAAGTACAACTTATTGCCAGAAATGCGGACCAAGCTCTTGCTGCAGTTGTACAGGGATTGAATGGCCCGCAGCAACGGGCCAGACACCCCATACTCCTGCAGCACCTCTCACAGGATACCCCAAGGGATGCGGTAAAATGCCTTCTCCAAGTCCACAACACACATGTAGACAGGATGGACAAACTCCCACGCACACTCAAATATCCTTGAGGGATAAAGAGCTGGTCCAGCGTTCCATAACCAGGACGAAAACCACATTGTTCCTATTGAATCAGAAGTTTGACTAACAGACGGACCCTCCTTTCCAGCACCCTGGCATAGACCTTACCAGGGAGGCTGAGGACTGTGATCCCTGATAGTTGGAGCACACCCTCCGGTCTCCCTTCTTAAAGATGGGGACCACCACCCCAGTCTGCCAATCCAATGGCACTGCCCCAGATCTCCACGCGATGTTGCAGAGGTGTGTTAACCAAGACAGCCCTACAACATCCAGAATCTTCAGGAACTCAGGGCGAATCTCGTCCACACCAGGGACCCCGCCACCAAGGAGTTGTTTAACTACCTCAGTGACCTCACCCCTAATGATGGGCGAGTCATCCCCTTCATCCCCAGACACTGTTTCCACTACAGAAGGCATGTCAGTGGGATTAAGGAGGTCCTCAAAGTATTCCTTCCACCACCTGACTATAGCCTCAGTTGAAGTCAGCAGTGCCCCACCTGCACTACAGACCGTGTGAGTAGAGCACCGCTTTCCCCTCCTGAGTTGCTTGACGGTTTGCCAGAATTGCTTCAAGGCCATCCAAAAGTCTTTTTCAATAGCCTCACCAAACTCCTCCCACACCCAAGTTTTTGCTTCAGCCACCACCCAAGCCACGTTCCGTCAGCTGCCTCTGGAGTCCCACAGGCTAACTGAGCCCAATAGGGCTGCTTCTTCAGCTTGATGGCTCCCTTCACCTCCAGTGACCACCATCTGGGCTGTGCCCAGCCGGGCACCACAAACTCCCCTTCCAACTCCCTCGCCAGGCCTGACTCCAGAGTGGGGCCCTGATAACGCTATCCTGGACAGGATAAACAGTTCCCTTGGTGGCTCTTCCATAGGGGTCTTTGGAATCGCTCTTTGTCTGGCGCCTCACCCACGACTAATTTGCCTTAGGAGACCCAAGCAGGGGGACAAGCCCCCTGACAACATAGCTCTTTGGATAAGGTGGCGATTCACAGAGGAGCCTTTAAAGTTATTAAATCAGATATTGGATCTATACATGATGTTTTGCTGAAATATGTATGGTGAAGTATCCTAATTTTGCATTATTCAAACTTTGCATGTCAAATATATAGACTTACTAAGCAATTTGGTACAATTTAATTCAGGCTAAACTGGTTAGTTTGCATTATTGTGATGAAATGTACAGCAATGCACAATACTGGACTGGTTACATCAAGGGTGGCAGACATCAATTATATTTAAGGTGATGATGCTGATTAGAGCAACTCACTGAAATCTATTTTTATACTAGTGTTATAGTGTCTAGGTGTTCAAAAATCAGCCACATAGCTCACCATGCAACATCTGAAATATATACAGCTCTTTTCTAGTCTTACTGACTACACTGTAAAAAAGGATTTGGGATTTTAGTCAGCTGGACTCATGTAATTATGTTGAGTGAACTCATTGCCCATTACAACTAACTAAGATGAGTTACAACAACTTGAACTTGAAAAAATACTTAAAAACTCAAAATAATCCGTTCAGTTAACTAAAGAAATCGCGCCAGGATTCGTATTTTATGTACTACACATGCGCCCTTAATATGACGTCATGGTCACATGATGCTCACAGTCGCGGGACACATTTGAAATTTAGCAAAGAACCTGGCAGCCATGTTGGTTAAGAAGTGGACTGTACGTTATTATCAAGTAAGTATTTCTAGCTTTTTTATTCCGAAGCATTAAACATCCATACTCTGCGTCAGTCAGTCACCACAACTTTTAATGCATATTTCATGTTTAGTTCGTTGTGGCTTTTGGCAGTACAAGTTTGCTCGCTGGTTAGCTAGCTGGCAAAACCTGTTGACTTAACGTCAAATTTGATTAAATCTGCGGTTAGTTTTGGTGAGTGGATATAGTCTTTATTATAAAATATTCCCTTCTTGATATTTAGCTGTCTCGGATGAATGCACAAACAGTTTCTGCTCCACGTCCCTCTGCAGAAAGGGTTTTTGCATTTTGCACTGAATAGGGGTAGGGTGGGATGGAAGCAGGTGATCCACTGTGGTGACCACTAAACGAAGCAGCTGAACAAAGGAGAATGTATTAATAGGTATAAGGCAGAAGGATGAAAGAGGAGGAGGAAAGATGTAAATGAAAGAAGTGAAGGGGGTGGGAATTAGGAGAGAGGGTGAACCTAAATACTAAAAAGGTAGATATAATGTTGCCAAGTCCCTTCTTCGTTCTACTTGTCTTAATCATGTAATGCTTCCTTGATTTATTTTTTCTTTTACATTAATTATTAGTTTGTATATAAATATTTTTTATTAAATAAATATTG
>JASGAU010370719.1:0-10431 GCA_030220045.1 Australoheros facetus | reverse complement strand
CCCCCCCAACAAAAATAAATAAAATAAAATAAAATTTTGTTTAGAGTGTAAAGAAACATACAAGAAAGCCTGCATATTTATTGCAAACCCATGGGTTCACAATAATTCTGTAAAAGTGAATTCAAAAGAATAAATTGCAGCAGGTTTGCATTAATTAAATATGATGTTTAAATCATCTATGATGCATTGGATAACACCATACATAATACTACTTCAGTGTAATATTGAGATATAGACTCATATAGACAATATAAAATATAAATACTGTGATAAAACTATATGGCAATGCAAGAAAATACAGGATGCCACATCTAAAGAGGTGACTGCTAACATGAATGATGATAAATATACATTCTAAAATTGTTCTTTACTGGCACCAGTGTGGTCATATAAAGAGCTTCAAGCACAGAGATGCACCTCAGTAACCAAACAGATAGAAGAGATAAGTTCATCAAACGGCTGCACACTCAGACGTTCTCTGACACCCTGACTGTTACTCTCTGTGTCGTTCAGAAATGTGCCCTGTTCCTGCTGCACCTGGCCACCCATCTTTTTTGAACATGCCTTAAACAAACACACACAGTAATTTCAGTTGCTCAGGTAATCAGACACATGCACGCACACATATTTGCATCAGTTTGTTTCTCGTGCAACCTAGAAGCGTCGGTCCATAAATGCCGGAAAAACTGGATTTTGACCATGAGCACAGTGCTTGGGGTCAGAGGTGCTGCTGTCCCAGCATGCAAAGTAAGGTTAGCAGGTAGGGTTCACTCCTGGGACAGGTGAAAATGCTTTTATGTGTTTGTGCCCTGCGGGCCTGAGGGCAGCTGAACTGCAGCGCCTAACCACTTGAACCAAAGTCTTCACATGCAGCAAACATCTTCTGTCATCTTAGCTGTACAAGGCTGCACAAAAATGAACTTTTCAAATGTTTGACTTTTTATTCTTGCATTCTATGCTGCATCGGTGCAGCTAAGCCTTAATTAAATACTAGTACTGTGTTGGACTCTCTTTTGCCTTCAGAACAGCTTTAATTCTTTGTGGCATTGATCATCCATATTGACATGATAGCGTCACACAGTTGCTGCAGATTTGGTGGATGTTCATCCATGATGTTAATCTCCCGTTCCACCACATCTCCATGGTGCTCTATTGGATTGAGATCTGGTGACTGTGGAGGCCATTTGAGTGCAGTGAACTCACTGTTGTGTTCAAGAAACCAGTTTGAGATGAGCTTTGTGACAGGGTGTATTATACTGGAATTTTGTTATGCTGGTGTTTAAATGATGCTCACTTGGTACTAAGGGGCCCAAAGTGTGCCAAGAAAATATCCTCTTCACTACTACGACACCACCAGCCTGAACTGTTTATACAAGGCAGGAGGGAGCCATGCTTTCATGTTGTTTACACCAAACTCTGACCCTAACATCTGAAAAGTGCAGGAGAACTCAAGGCAACATTTTTCCAATATTTGTTGTCCAATTTTGGTGACCCTGTGTGAATTGGAACATCAGCTTCCCATTCTTAGCTGACAGGAGTGGCCCCTCAGTGTGTTCTTCTGCTGTTGTAGCCCATCTGCTTCAAGGGTTGATGTGTTGTGCATTCAGAGATGTTCTTCTGCAATTGTTTGGTTGTAACACGTGGTTGATTGATTGTCTTATCGACTGGAAGCAGTCTGGCCATTCTCCTCTGACCTCTTGCATCAAGAAGGCATTTTCTTCTAGAGGACTGTTCAAAATCACACTCAAAGTCACTCAAATCCCTTTTCTTTCCCATTCTGATACTCGATTTGAACTTCAGTAGGTCGCCTTGACCATGTCTATATGCCTAAATGCTTTGAGTTGCTGCCATTTGATTCAGTACAAAAGGATTAGAATAGAAAGGCATATTAAGAACATTATATTATTATTATATATTATATTTAAAATTGAACAGAGAATTACAAATTACAGATTACAGATCCTATATCTGCTTCAAACAAAAAATTTTAATGAAAATAATTTGTAAAAACAAATATGAAGAGTAATTGAATATACAGCATATTCAAAGAGGAGGAAGATCTTCACAACAAAATAAGCGTGAAAATGCCATAAAAGGGGGGAAAACTGGGTTTTTAAACAGAGGGCTTTTAAAGGAAACTGCCATAAGTTGTTTTCTTTGTGTATTATTGACGCCTCTTGGCTGAGTCTTACTGAGGCATAATAAGGTCCCCCTCTCCATCTCCTGACCGGTTCAGCCTGCTGTGATGTGCGTGAGTGATGCAGCAGAAAACACGCCGGGACAAAGCCGGTTAACCAGCGCGGAGGGTGAGACGGGTCGGGGGGCTGCTGGTGCCGGGGTCGTGGGATCAGAGTAGGTCACGGAGGAGTGGGAGTGTCGGTCGGCCCTCTGACCTTTGTCACCGAGGCTTCCTATAATCCTGTCCTCAAAGACCATGCGGACATAATGGAGAGCCCATGAATGGAGTTAAATGGTGACCATTAGGCGGATATGTGTCGCTATTCTTCTTGTTTGTTTAGTCCCGGTCAGTCTCTCGTTTTCGGTGTAATCAGGCGTGTGATGGAAGGACCGCTGGAGACGCGTCAAGAGCTTCCCGGAGATGGATATTCACCTAACTCACTGAATGACAGCAGAGGGCTCAGAGAAAGGGGGAGTAATTGGATGTCCACTTCAGATTATTTGAGTCCAGACCTCAAATCACAAGTGGTCCACAGAAAACGAGGCCAAAGCAGCCCTTCCGAAAACTGCTTGAAAGGGTCCATATGGGTACCCCACCAAAAAGCACAAAATAGAGGACATTAAAAGACAGGCATATAGGTCAGTATTTAAACACCGACAATTTATGAAAATGTTTTGTAAAGGAGGCTGGATTATTTTTATTCCAATTCGGTTTTAGTGCCATGGAGGGCCCAATAAAGAATAGGCAAAGGTGAAATGGTGCTCAAATGTTCTGTATTTGGCATGTTCTAACAGACGGGAAACATCGCGTTTTTTGGTGGTTTGTGTAATAAAAAATGTTTGCTTTGCGTGATCCCAGCTGGAAAAATTATCATATTTAACCCTTAAACATCTAAGCCTCAAAATGACCGCCTGGACTTTTTTTGCTTACTTGAATCATAAAAGGGCCTGAAAAAGTCCAGTGAGTAAGTGCTTTTGCGCCATTTTTTTCCAGAACACTTGGAACTTTAAATATCTGACAGTTATTTGCAATTTACTGCATGTTAACTAATGGCCCGATAATGGTTATTAACGCTATAAAGGTCGGATATAACCCTTAACTTTTAGGTTGCAGGTTTGTAAGTATATCCTCATCTTTCAGGTGAGGGGTTAATAGAGTAACAAGTCTGCCTTTTTTTTTTTTTTATCGGTTATGGATGTTTTCACAGTCCATGAAGTCTTTGACTGTCAGTGAGTTTTTCCTGACAGACCCAAACTCGAGGGTCTGAGGAGGTATATATATATATATATATATATGGGTGACAAATTAAAGGAAAGCCAACAGAAATGAATCGGCACGTGCCACCAGTCCCTGATCTCCAAAGAGCAAAGGGATGCTCCCACATTTTGGTATTTGATGATGAAAGCGCTGTCTGACATGTGAGCATAAAATCTCCCACAGTCCCATAGGTGTTCCGCTGGGTTCAGATGCGGGGATTTTCATCCTAGAAGAAACCACCACCACCAGAATGGAAATGTTTTCATCATGAGATGAAGGCGATCACTCAGAGCTTCTCAGATCCCCTGACTGCAAGGGTCAAAGGTGCTGGGTTTTCCTTTAATTTGTCACCCCTTTTATATTTATATCATCTGGTAAAAAGAAAAGAAAAAAATAAACAAAGAAAAACGTATTATTTGTCGGCCTTTACAGAATATTGACATAATCTATCTGCCGTGTTGTACCACGTTCTTGATCAATTTATCGCTTATGATTAATAAAAAAGTTTTCATATCTAATTTTTGATAAGCTTCTTCCAATCAAAAAATAATATTAGAGAGGTTTTAGTGAATAAATGAGCTGTCACCATAATTTACTGTGAACAGTGAGTGAACTGTGGTGTGCAGTCTGCTGGAGTAGACTGCCACCTAGCGCTTGGGTTGGAGAACTGTGTGTTTCTGCATACAGGAATGAAATGAATAATATGCTGGCAAATCCAATTATTGCTTCAGGTGATTTCTGTCTCTTCGGAAACACACCTCCTGCACGCACACTAACAAAAGCATGTTGCAGTGAAGTCTTTTTAAAGGTCTGTAGTTTCTTCGTAGTTTTAATTAAGGGACGTTTCGTGGAACTTGCTCGCAGAGATTCGCGGAGGTGTCTGGGTCGATGCACAGATGTCCGATGTAACTGTATCCTTTCTCGCCCCTTTGCGCCTGTCTGCACTTTCAGTTTTGTGGTGCTGATGGACAATGAACTTCAAAGATCACAGACGCTCCTGGCAGCGTGTCATTATTCCGACTACCGCAGCGCCCCCCGGCGCTCCGCATACCTCTCCGTGCTGGGCCGAACCGGGGGGGCGTTCCAGCAGCCCTCGCCCGATCCGGTGGGTGTGCGCTTTTTTAAAAACTGTATTTAAGCGCTCACATTTTGCATCTTATAGAGTTTTTCAGTGCATCTACTGAGATCATGGCAACCGACAATGCAACACCTCTGGGCTCCCTTGAGAACCCGATTAAGTTTCGGGACCAGGACTTTGAAACTCTTCAGAAGGAGTGTCTAAAATCTAGGGTGCTGTTCTCTGATCCAGCCTTTCCAGCGGAGAAGAATTCCATCGGAATGCCCGAAGACCCGGACCCCAAAAAGGCGATTCAGTGGAAGAGACCCAAGGTGCGATCGTTTTGACCACTGACATGTTGTGCATCCGTGTAAAGAGCTGTTTTTTTTTGTTGTTGTTGTTTTTTTAAAAATATTTGTTGAGTTATTTAGCATAATTAAAACAAAACAAAACAAAAAGCTGAAGTTAAAGAACGTTTCTCTGCAGGTATATGTTTAGAAATGTTTCCCCCACATTTTTCATTCAGCTCTCTCAGCAGCGCTGATGTGGGTGTTGACAGATTTACCCAGGTGCGACCCAGGTGTGAAAAACTCATTCCTGGAAGCAGCTGCTTTAAAGAGGGGAAGGAAGGAACTGAAGAAGTTATATAAATTATACAGAAAAGAGATAAATGGCTATTTACATAGTCTAAATCTAGTGTAGGATATACTGGCATTAAGTCACAAAGTAACTAACCACATGAACTAAGCAGACAAATCTGAGTAAGTATGGGCTTCAGTAATTATAAAAAAACATGTTTTAAGGAAAATCTTTGTAAAATAGAGCAACACAAATGATTTCTATTGTAGATTCTCTGAAATTTCAGTCTTTTTATCCTTCTGACAAATCCAGGTTTTCCANCCCACACACACACACACACACACAGACACACACTCCCAAAATGAGTTTGCACAGAGAGAGCAAGAGAGAGAGAAAAAAAATCTGTTTTTGATTAAAATGGGCACCGTGGGTTTCTTGTACAGCGTAACACATTAAAGTATTAAATACTTGAGCAGAAAGAAGTATAGTCTGTAGAAAAGTCAGCATGTAGTGGCTCCATATGAGGATGCAGGGTTGCAGGAGGTAAAACTTTCTTAGTCACGAAAGCAGTTTGTAAACTGTGTTCTTGTTGTTCTGTTTCTGAAGGAAATCAGTCGCAACGCTGTGTTTGTTGAGGACACAACTGCGACCACTGATATCTGTCAGGGCCAACTTGGTGAGTACATCAGAGAAAAATAAATTAATAAAAATTTTAATCTGTTTATTTTCTTGCTGCCTATTATCACTCCTTGGGGACTGAGTGATGAAACCAGTCATGTTGAAATGTCTAAAACTAGGATTGCACAACACCCAGTTAAATGGATAAAAGTGGATGAAGCGACTTCAGATGTTGGCTGTACCCCAGAGCCCCACGGAGCCCCAAAAGGTCAAACATCTAAAGTGCAGCCAGAGGGAAAGAGGAGTGTCACTTTGTGGTCACCAAACCCTAAATCTGCAGGGGGGTTCTTACCCCCATCAAACCATGGCTTTATTAGCCGCAGCGTCAGCTAAAATATGTGTTTTTCAGTCTGTTTCCTATTTGTGATAGACTAAATGCCTGTTTTCTGCACAAAGCAAACTCCTCCTCCTCCACCTCTGGGATTTCCTGATTGATGATTTGTGTCATCAGATGTGTGTGAGTATGTCAGTGGTACAGATCAATGCTGCCTCCTCCTCCTCCCTCTGTCTCCATGTCTAAGTTTTGGGTTTCCTTTTAAACTACATCCCAGTCTGACTTCCACAGATACTAACAGTTGCTGCAACATCTGCAACACAGAACAGATGTTATACTGTTGGAGAAGAATGTGGTTAATTACGTGTGTGTGTGTGTGTGTGTGTGTGTGTGTGTGTGTGTGTGTGCGTGTGTGCGTGTGTGCGAGTGTGTGAGTGAGAAAGAGAGAGAGCTGCCAGTCCACCTAACATGAATCGCACTTTGCAGGAGACCAGCACCTCGAGGCTTTCTAAAAAACTTTCATACATGTAAATAATCGATCAGCATTATTCCTTTACTCTTCTTGTTTTTCCTTTTGTTCGTCAGGTGACTGCTGGCTGCTGGCAGCCCTGTCCTGTCTGACTGCGCACCCCTCACTCTTTGAGAAGGTGGTGCCACCAAACCAGAGTCTGGGCGACCCTTATGCAGGGATCTTCCACTTTAGGGTATGTATGTATAGACTCTATCTAAACCCTCTTGGGCTTTTTCTTCCATAAGAGAAACACTGTAAACTGGAATTCACTCTTTCCCCCAAAACACAGAACAGTTTTGTCAAAGCAGCATCTCATTCAATCATACATGCTAGATTGGATCAGCAGGAGGCATGGAGTGCTGGTTGATAGGGTGGGTCAGACAGCAGAGCTCATACAGTCTAGCATCTAACTGGATACGATGCTTTTATTTTACTGAGCCGTATTTTGAGGAGTTTTTCTGTTCAATAAATATGGATTTTGATTATAGATGTACTTTAAAGTGTAGCAAACAGCACCTACACTATCCTCAGTGAAATTCGGCCACAGAAAATTTGAGGGACTGCCAAGCTGTTAGAGGCTAATGTATCGTCAGTCTAAAGGAACGAGGAATTGCAGAGTTGCAGAGGTCTGCTAGCTCACTTCTGTCTGATGAACCTTCACAAACTGTACATAAAACATGGCCAAAGCCCCTGAGTCTCAAATGTAAAGCCTTAAACCTGCATTCTTTCTAATGGCAAGCGGGGGGCGACTCTGGGTGATTCTATTGAAGTTAATGAGAATGTAACATTACTGCTTGCTTGATTTATGACCTCAGTAAATCCTTCCCTGATGTGTTTATGGTCTTAGTTGCTAGTTTTGAGTCATATTTAATACAACATAATGTTCATTTTGTAAGTTATCTACATACACAGATTAAAACAGATCATAAAGCAGGGCATGCTTTAGTACTGTTGCATAAGCATGCAGTGTCCTGCTGTTTCACTTGGCTGATTTTTAAAGCTCCATGAGGAGCTTTCAAATCAAGCAAATTAAAACTGACAGGACTTGACAAACCACTGGGTAATATAACACCGAGAACACCGATCAAGCATAACATTATGACCACTTGCCTAATATTGTGTTGGTCCCCCTTTTGCTGCCAAAATAACCCTAACCCATCGAGGCATGGACTCCACTAAACCCCTGAAAGTTTAGTCATGCAAGTTGCGAGGTGGGCCTCCATGGATCAGCCTTGTTTCTCCAGCACATCCCACAGATACCTGATTGGATTGAGATCTGGGGAATTTAGAGGCCAAGTTGACACCTCAAACTCGTTGTTGTGCTCCTGAAACCATTCCTGAACCATCTGTGCTTTGTGGCAGGTTGCATTATCCTGCTGAAAGAGTCCACAGCTATCAGGGAATACCGTTTCCATGAAAGGGTGTACATGGTCTGCATCATTGCTTAGGTAGGTGGTATGTGTCAAAGTAACATCCACATGGATGGCAAGACCCAAGCTTTCCCAGCAGAGCATTGCCAACAGCATCACACTGCCTCTGCTGCCTTGCCTTCTTCCCATAGGGCACCCGGTGCCAGGTGTTCCTCAGGTAAGCACACACACCCAACCTTCCACGTGATGTAAAAGGAAAATGTGATTCATCAGACCAGGCCATCTTCTTCCATTGCTCCGTGGTCCAGCTCTGATGCTTATGTGCCTGTTGTTGATGCTTGCGGCGGGTGACAGGGGTCAGCACAGGCACCCTGACTGGTCTGTGGTTATGCAGCCCCATACACAACAGACTGTGATGCACTGTGTATTCTGGCACCTTCCTTTCAGGATCAGCATTAACATTTTTGGCAGTTTGAGCTACAGTAGCCCGTCTGTTGGATTAGACCACACGGGCCAGCCTTTGCTCCCCATGTGCATCAGTGAGTGCTGGCCACCCATGACCCTGTTGCTGGTTCACCGCTGTTCCTTCCTTGGTCCACTTTTGATAGATACTGACCACTGCAGACCAGGAACACCCCACAAGAGCTGCAGTTTTGGAGACGCTCTGACCCAGTCGTCTAGACATAACAATTTGGAATTTGTCAAACTTGCTCAAATGCTTATTCTTGCCTATTTTTCCTGCTTCTAACACATCAACTTTGAGGATAAAATATTCACTTGCTCCCTAATATATCCCACCTACTAGCAGGTGCCACGATGAAGTGATAATCAGAGTTATTTTGTCAGCGGTCATAATAAATTCTTATATAGCACTTTTCTACTCTACTTCGAGCACTCTAAGTGCTTTATACAACATGCCTCATTCACAAACAATCATACAACTAAGTGCTTTCTATCTAACATTCACACACATTCATACTCAAACGGTTGCATCAGATAAGTACCGTAACTTTGGGTTCAGTATCTTGCCCAAGGATACTTTGGCATGCAGACTGGAGTAGCCAGTAATTGAACCACCAACCTTCCAATTAGTAGGTGACCTGCCGCTGGAATAAAAGCCCTAAAATACGGTACTATCCGAGTTATGATACCTTAGTATCTGTCGCAGATATGGACAGTATCCCGACGAATGCGCACCGGATCTTGACGGATACATTTTTTAGATTTCTCCGTAAACGGACAAGATTGACCCTGAAAAATCCAAACTCTGAATGAACATCCGTTACATATCCGGATAATATCTGGATAATATCCATTTAAACATCTATGACAGATCAGATCATCCCGTGTTCTCTTCGGAAACATTACGGATACGTGACAGATCCATAAATTTGGATCTGCCATGGATATTTCTGGAGCGTTCTCAATCTTTCCGAATACAGGCCCTTTTTGTCCAGAGTGTGCTACCTCCTGAGCTACAGCCACCCCATGAATGTTATGCTTGATTGGTCTATATGTTGTTGACACTCTTAATTTGACACTTGTAGATCCGTAGACCCAGTGCTGACTTAAGTTACTTTATTTGAGGACGTTATCACTCATTCATCTCACTCTGGAGCCAAAAATGTCCATTAAAATGTATAGAATTGCCCCATGTTCATTTGGGCTCACCTATATTATTACATTAATTATTCCAGCAATGATGTACACAAATTTCATTAGTGTGTCCCTGTGGCCCTCAAGCAAGTTCATCTGTTGGTAGTTCTTAAAAAGGACAGTGGTCACTGATCATTTGGCACAATGCAACATAAGACTAAAAGCTTTTTGTCTGGTCCTGCCTGAGCTACTTTGAGGCTCCACTAGTTCTAATCACTGTAAGGCCAGTATATAAACATAATTAATTATGTTACATAATCATGCACATAGTTAATCACACACCCCTTAAATGTAAGGAGAGATTCCCTGAACTAATATATATTTTATCTGATCTGGCTCTGTCCTCTGAGATGTTTCTGTAAGATGTCATCTTGCTAAGCTGCTGTGCCACAACTCTGGTATTTAATGAAGGCAGCTGGGACACGTATCAACTAATCCTGGAATCATTACTGCACCAAGGCCTCCCAAGTAAAGAGAGACACATAAACCCAAATATTTATCACCTCATTAGAAGAGCTGATTCTTATCTGGAGAGTTCATCGCTCACTGGCTCTAACCTGCTCAGATCAATAAAATATCATCTTCATAAAAAACACGAATCTTGCAGAAGCAGACACATCGGTAAGTGATTATTTTGGCTCAGAGCTCTGGACCTTTAGAGAAATGTGGCATGACTGAACAAGCAGGACAGAAGGACTGGGAACGCATTCTGCCCTGTCAGGGTAATGGGAGAGCAGTTCAGACATGCAGGTAGTGACTCCTCCCGGGACACCTGTACACACACACACACACACACACACACACACACACACACACACACACACACACACACACACACACACACACACACACACACACACACACACACAC
>JASGAU010370716.1:0-21683 GCA_030220045.1 Australoheros facetus | reverse complement strand
GTCTTTAAGATTCCTCTCTGGGTCAGACTGTTGATCAGAGTCAGGTCGTGGCTCAGCTGGTACAGCCTCTCCTCTGTGGCGATGTAAACCGAGTTGGAGGTCACTGCGAATTGACGGATGTCTCCATCGAAGGTGAAGCCTCCATCCTCCTCCAGACACAGACCCGGGTCTCCCCAGAGGACAGAAAGCAGACCGAGCAGCAGGATCATCTCGAAGCAACAATGACACTTCCGCTATACAGCGAAGCCCGCTCTGCTCCCTCTGACGCACCGCGGTGTCTCCAGACTTTTGCGTAAAAGCGCAGCGTGAGTCTGAAAGCAGAGACGGATCTTGCTTTCCAAAACTTCAGAATAAAATCTGTTCAGCTTTTTTAGTGTGTCAGAAATATTTCTATAAACACGGCGATAATTAAGACTCCGGCAGTTGTAGATAAGACAAAAACAATCAGGGTTGTGAAAGAATTTAAAAATAATAATAATATTATATTAAGCTGTGTGTGTGTGTGTTTGTTGCTGTTTAAGCCTTTAGTTTCTGCGTGTTCGTTTCTCGAACAGGAATGACAAACGAAACAAACAGGAATAAGGAGTCAAAATATTAAATTTAATAAAGCCATTTCAAACAGTTCACAGATATCTGGGTCAGACTGCATGCCATGAGATGGCATGAAGTGCTGGCACTTTCCTAATTCAACTTACAGATTCATATAGCATATCAGTTTTGATGACATCATTTACAAAACAGAATGTGCAAAACAGAGAAATTCAACAACAGGGTGACCTCGATGCCTCAGTTTCTATCCTTGTTTAGTCTTCATCATTATACAATCAGAATACAAAAGTCATGGTGACATCAAACATTATGCTTCTGTATTTGGTCAGTTATTTTCCAGACAACCTTCTCAGGGAAGTAAATATGTGTAAGATATATGTAAGTAAATATATCATATTCCTTCAGTTGTTAAGCTGCTCTTTCCATACAGCTGCACCATTAAAATGTAAAAGAATATTATAAGTGTGGCGGTGGTGCGGTGTGTGAGAAGGAATGATCATCAATTACAAAGCAGAAAAAGGTTAATTGACAAAATCCTATAAAATTGCCAGACGTCACTGAGAGTTTCAGCAAGGCAGTTAAATTCCTTCAGTAAACAGGCACAGGTCCGCCCACGGATGAGGAAGCAGACACGGTTCGATGTTAAAAACAATACAATTTTTATTTGAAGAAGAAAAAAAAGCCAAGCACGCAAAAACATCTGGGGCCCTGTGGGGGACAGGGACCAGTGCAAGAGAGGACGGGAAAATTTAAATCACCCTGACATGTGATGACCACACCTTTGAATGAAGAACCACAATCCCAGCAAACACGAAGAAAAGGGGGCAGGCAGCGGGACACCACCGCGGCCTCCAGCAACTGAAAAGAAATGAAAACAAAAGATGAAAAACACTAAAACAAATAAGCTAATCGGAAAAAAAAAATAGGAACAAAACAGAAGAAAACAAAATGCATTAACAAAAATCGGAGCGGTACAATAATTGTGAGTTATTAACTGTGTCCTGTATTTTGTTGATGCTTTTATTTTGTGTTGCATTGTTGTAAGCAACAATTAAATACCATAACGCACATCTAAAGGCCAGCTTGATACAAGCATGCAGCTGCAGCCCCTCCTTCAGCGCCCTGCAGTCAGAAAAAAAAAGAAGAAAGACAAATGACTGAAGCTTTTCAAACTGAACGCTCTGCACAGCTTTCATAATGACTGCTGCAGCATTCACGTCCGGAAAACGGTTTCATTTACACCGCTGTGGTGAAGAGGAAGTGGTCCTGCATTTATCTCCAGTTTCAAGCATAACAGCTGACAACAATGATTTCAGTTCTCCATGGGTGTGCAGCGGTACGGGGATCGCCATCTCTCTGTGGAGAATGTGTTCCTGCAGCCTCACTCAGACTGTATTCGTAACATTGCATTTTCCCGTGTTTATCAGTATGTTTGAACATAAAAGAGGCACATTCAGTCCCCCTTCCCTCAACACATATATAACAGTAAATATGTGTGTGTGATAAACCTCTTTGAATGCGACAGAATATGAAGGAACTGCATTTAAGGGATCTGAATAAAAGCAGAATGCTGCTGTGCAGTGTGTAAAGGGATGCACATGTGAAACCTCACAGGTGAAAGAGGAGGTAAGCTTTTCTTGTTTTTTCTTGAACAACCCACACACACACACATCACAGACTCGTGCTGTGTCTCCAGTTTGTCCGTCTGCTCCTGAAACCACACAGCTGAATTTATCAGTGAGCAGGTATACTGGATGCATGTGATTGTTTTTTTTTCCTATTCTGATTTGTTTTCTCCTCACACATATTTATTTAAAGTGCTGTCTGCAGTATAGTCTTTGATTGCCCTGATGTTGGGCCACAAGCAGAAAGAAGATGGTCAAATAATAAAGCTGTTCCACAACCACAACAGAAACACATGCTGACCTTTTATGAACATTTGCATGTGTGATTTTAAAAATGTATATATTGGCTTTAAGCTGATGAGGGCATTCTCATATGTTTGTAGCAGTGAAGCTGGTAAAGTCACAGTCTGGACAGTAGGAGTTGGCCTACATTTGATTGGCTACTTTCAAGAATGGATGTGTGTATGGCGGGTGTGATGTGGTGATGATGCAGAAGATAAAGAAGTTTGCCTGAGCTCCAGACAGGGCGGCAACATTTCTGCAGCTTGTTGATGGATGTTTTTCTTTGCATGCTGAACTTTAACCCACATTCATTTCCTTGCATCAAAACAGCAACCACATTTTTAGTGAACATGTGAAATTATGCATTTGTACCATTTTTAATTGTGTATATATCATTCAAATCATTTTCTAATTGCACCATTCTGCTTTTATTTACATGCTGCGCAAAATCCCAGCGTTTTTGGAAATGGGGTTTGTCTTATGTGATTCAATACAGGAAAACATTAACAGCACAGGCTAACACAGCATAGAGATGGCAAAATGTCACAGGCAGTTATATTATGCTTCTGTGGTTCAGAGCAGTTTCCATCGCACACAATAATAGTATGGTGGTCAGTGTGTTTTAAGCTTCACCCTGTATATTTGTGCACGGATGTGTGTGAAAGGAATAAGCATTCTTAATGTAATGCAATGTGATAACGCCAATGACAAGACAAATCCTTCATCTTGTGACTTGGATGATTCTTTTATACTGTCATTTGGTAAATTCAGAATGCACTGCAATAATAATAATAATAATGTGTGATGAACTGTAACAACAAATATGGCCTTGCAGATAGACAGGCCGAAGCATGAACAGGGTGGCTGTGGCTCAGGAGGCAGAGCAGGTCACCAACTAATCAGAAGGCTGGTGGTTCGAAGTTGCTCTCCGATGTAACTGTTAGATAGAAAGCACTTAGCTGTAGAAAGAGAGTGTGTTAGAATGAGACATGTTGTAGAAAACACTTTGAGCACTCAAAGTGGTAAATTAATTAGATCTTATATTGCGCTTTTCTACTCTAGCTGAGCACTCAGAGCGCTTTATACAACATGTTTGCATTTACCCTTTCATAAAAGCACTTCCTTCTACAGCTAAGTGCTTACTATCTAACATTCACACACATTCATACTCCAGCGGTTGCATCCAAGAGCAACTTGGGGTTCAGTATCGTGCCCAAGGATCCTTTGGCATGCAGCCTGGAGCAGCCAGGAATCGAACCACCAACCTTCCTTCCTCAGAATCAGCTGGCGTGCAGCATATCTAATGAAGGCAATGTAAATTTTACCTTCATGCTATTAAAATCCAGAGTTAAAGGCCTTCAAAGAAAAGTGCTGAAATTTGATTGTTTTTAAATCACCTTTTGATTTCCAGAATTTTTGAGTCCTCATAACTTCTTAAGTAGACGAGATAAACACATGAAAAACACATGTGAGCTCTGTTCAAAAGCAACGCCTTGAGAGTTTTGCTTGAGAACATTTTTTTTTCTTTAACTTTTAGCATCAATATTATGGGATAGTTTCAGTTTTACCACTGTGCTACCCGGCTTGTAATAATTAATTTGTAAAAACCTTGAAGTAATTTAGGGGTAAACTTTAAAGGTGGCTGCTCAAAACATGTTATAGCATCCAAAAACTCTTTATTTAATTTAAACTTTGTTATCAGGCTTCCAGCTGTGATTCGTTTTGTGTCAAAACAATCAATTAATTAATCTATTTATTTAGATTAGCATATAACACGTACTAAGGAAATGAAACATGAAACACACACTGATGTAAGTCTGCTGTGGTAAGCTCTATAAACTGCTTTATTCTACTCACTTTCACATTCATGACTTTGTGATGACTTACCAAATTTCAGAATGGCGGCATATTTATGAGAGTTTATTCGATATAAATTACAAATCAAACTGTACACAGTTGTACTTTATCATTTGCCTAAATACCCTCAAATATTTAAAAATACTAACAAAGAATGACAACTTCTCTTTCTGATATAAATAATAAATGGTTTGGGAGAACGTTACCTGACGATTTGAGAAATAGGTGGAATTTCCCTTTATAAACCTGTGTTTTCACTTCCCGCCACCAGAGGCCACTGCCATCCTTCGTTGGCCGCATGCAGCGGCATGCAGCAGCAGCCCGGTCAGAGGCAGCAGAGTGTCAGGAACTCCAGCAGCTCCGCTCCTTATATTTCCACTGAGGCTCTGTTTTTGTTATTCATTCATCCCCGTCAGAGCTGCCGCTCGCTCTGCCCGGACAGGATCTCTCCATCACATCCACCCGTCTGTGCACCCCTCTGTGTTTGCCTCCACCTCTGTCCAGAGGTGCGCAGCGTCCGCATCTGCACCTGAGAAGGTCAGACACATTATTTTCGATCATCGGAACTGCCAACTTTTTCTCCTTTCTTTTTCATTTCTGTCCACTTGATTTCATCACGGGAGGGATTACCACAGAATCCAGCGGTCACTGGTGAGTCTTCCTGCCGGTGTTTTCCAGTGAGGTGCGTCCCTTCAGGAAAGCCCTGCAGTATAGAGGCGTGGAAGCGATCAGACTTGCGGGCAGGCCAAGAGGTCTGATATTTTACTAACAGAGAAAAACCTTTTAAGGACCTGTAGTAAGTGTTACTTAATGACTTTAAATTAAGCGTACACGTAGCTCATTGTGCACAATAATTTACCCCATGGTCTTAATGACATGTTAGAAGTTGGAAAAGTCTTCCAAGTCAGTTATTTAGGACATTAAATTGGATTGTATCTCTAGTTCAGTCTTTAAGAATATGCAATTTCATCTGACTTTGCTGTTTGAGCTCCCTTCTCCTTCTCCCTTGGCAGTCAGGGGCAGCCCCGAGTGATGCATAACAGGCCAAATCTTTATGGGATTTAGGGTCAGAGCACCCTGCACTGGTGACAGCCACACTGGGGACTGGGGGTGGGGGGTCTTGAGAGATCTTGAAGAAGGGTTATGGATTGGATCCCAGAAAAAAAAAATGCTGACTGATTTGCTACTAATGCTGATGCACTGAGTTTAAATCAACACCAAAAGGGACTGAAGGCCCACCACACCGATTATAACCATGATATCTATGATATTTAAAAAAGAAAACATTGTGCTTATAATAGTGTAAATAAATGTGTAATAATCCTTTATTAATCCCAGTTTATGCTCCTTCAACTAAACTTCCAAGTTACATTTTTAGATTATGATTTGCCACCATAAATGTATGATGATCTAAAAAAAAATTAACAGTAGTTACAGTGATTGCACTTTAACCAAGTGCATCAAGCACTACTTAATGTTAACTTATGCATGCATAATAGTAAAACATCATTAGCATATTAAATCGTATGATGCTCTGAGGGTGCCATTCTGCATGATGAGTGCTAATGTTGTCAGGACGCCAAGTTTCTTTACTTTAACTTGAATAAAAGTTCATAAAGGACTTGCAGAGTTCTTTTTTTCTATTGAAGCATTCAGTATGATGGCCGAGTGACACACCTGTCCACTGGTCAGTGTCCCAGAGTCTCCCATATGGTCTTTATTCAACAGTAGAAACAAATTTTGAATTTTTGTGCAATAATTAAGCTTGGACTGTAACATTACTGAAAGTCTAGTGTGCTTTTTAAGGCTTTTACATAACTAAAAATATAATTTAAAAGTTTTCTTAGAGTCAGGACTCTGTAGAAGTCTTTTCCCCACTAGTTTCCCTCCAGAGGCTGTGCACCATTTCACTGTATATGCTGATGACAGGCCTGCGGTTTGCCGTCTTTCTATAGCCTGTGGTGCAGCAGGTCTCCTCCCATGGGTTGGAGCGCTGAGGTCTGTAATCTCACTCAACCACAGCACCACCACCCAGATTCATTTCTCAGGGTAAAAATGACACAAAAGCCAGCTGGGCACACGGTGGAAAAAAATATACACGTGCCCAGTTTGACAGTCTGGATGGAGTCCCTGCAGAGCAGAGGGCCACGTGTAAAAACACACGCACTGGTGCATCCTGGACAGAGGGCATCGAGCCCATCAATCTTTGCATCAGTCTTTGTGTTTTTTGCTTTCCCTGAAAGCAAAAGAGAAGAGTTTCAAAGAAACTGCACTGGGTATGCAGGCAGTTATGTAAAGTCTGATGAAGGATTTGTTGTCTAATCACAGCTGCTGTGCTGTCCTGTAGTCATTTCTAATCATATGCTGTAGTTAGTGCTGATTGTCTGTAACCTTTGCTGTATCCAGCACATTTATCTTTCACCTCTTTTCTAAAACTGTAGCTTCTACTCCTGATTTCTTTAAATTTAGGCTGAAACGAAGTTTAAAGGAACAGTTCAGGAAAATACAAAAGTTCACTTATTTAATCTCCCTTTGGGAGTTAATTGAGGTCACTCATTTCTGGCTGTGGCATGTGAAGCTATTAGCCATTAGCTTAGGTTTAGCTTAGCATGAAGCTTAAAAACAGTCAGTCAGGTGCAGTGAATTCCTGGAGTCTTTGTGTTCCTGTGTGTTGCTCAAAAACTGGCTGAGAATGAAGTCATTCCACCCAGCCCAAAAAAAATAAGAAAGAAGAGAAAAGAAAATGCCAAATACTGTCAAACTGTGTGTTGACTTTGTGGATTAAATTAATAAACTCTAATGCAATCTTAACTGTATGCATAACATGGATGTAGGCGCTGTGACGTGTTTGGACATGTGTGTCGCCGTTAGTGTTTTGGCTGCTGCTGTGTTCGCTTCTCAAAGCCACAAGTGACCGTACATGGATGAGAGGGTGATGTGCTAAGTTATCAGCTCGGTCAGCAGAAATATATTCATGAGCTGTACACTGACACATGTATCTGCTAATTAGTACAGACTAAAGTACCACTAGAATTTCACCAAAACCGAAGCGCAAACCTCTTGGACGGTTTGCACCACAGAGCATCAGCAGGTCAGATAATTAAACTGCTCCAAAAGGCACTAACAGCACAAACACAGTCAAGACTTCCAGTCAGCGGAGGCGAGGCCTGGCAGGCTTTCAGCAGCTACAGCTGCCTGTCCATCAAAGATGGCACGTCCTTAACTCCAGTCTTCAGATGGACGAACGACCCACAGAGGATAATTACTTAAGTCTGTGGAGATTGACTCAAGTGGCCACTTGAGGAACTGCACTTCTAGTTGGCAACACTGGTTGTTTTTATCAACTTTGGGCAAAGACAGGCTAGCAGTTTTCATCTGTTTCAAGTCTTTATGGCAAACTAATTAAGCAAAACAGTTATGACAAATACTCACTTGTTGAAGTAAATGCAGAGATGTCTCTTTTTTTGTTGTTGCCATATCCAGACTCACCTGAGAGGATCAGTTCTAACAAGCAGTACTTTGCTATCCAACAAATGCAGTATCCTGATTCATAGTAAGCTAGTCAGGTTTTTAACTTAGTTCTTCTGAAAGAGAGCAGAGGGAAAGAAGAGACTCCATATTTACAAGATACAACATGTAAAGACACCTTTGTTAGCACTGGACTAGTGTGGCGCTGAGGTCAGCTGGCGTGTCTTATCTCTGTTGATAAGGATCACTATGTTTGACACATGAAGGCAGTAAACAGAGTATTGTCTGCTATGCTTGTAGTACTCATCCTGGATCATAGCTGTTGTTTTTTCCCTGCAGTATGTTGCTTTGACCTTGGATTCATGAAACAACATATTATTTGTTTTGTCATGGCAGTGAGCTGTAGTCACTAGAACCTGCTCCCTGTCCTCAAGCAGAAAGCTCTACACATGTTAGCAAAGCATCCTCTTTAGCCTGTCTAAAGCGGCTTATCCTGTGACTTCACTACACGATGGAGGTGGTGCAGGGTGGAGGCCATAAAAGGCAAAAGAGGAAGAAGAATGGCCGAGTCGACAGGGAGACACGACGCCGTGTTCCTCTTCCTCCGCTCACTGGTGATTCCCTGCTGCTGCGTGGGAGAGCAAGGGATCACTGCAGCAGTGTGTGTGTGTGTGTGTGTGTGTGTGTGTGTGTGTGCAAGATGGAAAACAGAGGGAGAGCAAACACGAATGTAAAAGTGAGAAACAAAGCAAGAAGACAGCAAACGCAAAATAAATCTGTTGTAACAGGAAAGAGCCACACAGCCTGTTTACAGTGTGTGTGTTTGTTGCTATAGTTCCCTTTATGTTTGTGTGTCTGTGTGAATACTGCGTATGGAGCTAAAAAATACATTTGCTTATGTTACTAATTCACATAGTTAGCATTTGATTGTGGTGAATAAACATTTTATAAGATGTTTGACATGTTTGACAGAATCAGCAGCTGCTCTGCTAACTCCAGTATCAGTAGATATTCAAGAAGGGCATCCACTGCCCAATCACATCTGCAGAGCTATCTGCTGTCGTGGAGCCTTGTGAGCAAAATAGAAGCTTCCAGTATGATTTCATATCTGCTGTGGTTTTGTAAAACACACCAGCAGGTGAAAAGATTTCTCTCTGCTTCTTCTGCAGTGCTTATGAAACAGGCGGAATCTAAGCACCTTTTGACTGTGATTACACTAAATAAGCGTGCATGCTGTCAGTTTCAGAAAAACGTTATCTTTCACTTATCCTCGGTTAGCTGTCTCCTTTGCAGTGCCGTGTTTTGCTGCCTATTGTGTAGTTTTGAAAGAGGGGAGAGGCTGCAGTTTAACCATACATGGGCCAACCGCATTATCAACACAGACAGCATAAAAGATGGATGTAGCTGCAGTGAGGTCACCCACTGGTTTTAAAGCCTTGAAGTGAGTGTATTCATGTATTAAATTAAATGTAAGGTCAGCTCACAAAGTGGAGCAAAGGCTAAAGAAGGTGAACCGGCACCCTCCTGTCACTAAAAGCAGCCACACATTTAGTCGTAACTTTAAGGCTTAATAACGCTGAACTAGGTTATATAAAAATGTCCCCATGTACAGTACAGTACAGTTGAAAGGAGCAATTAGAGCAAAACTTTTTAAATCAGGTTGTAAACATACTTCTTTCTGTTTTAAAGGCATTTTAACATCGGCGTCTGTGACTTGAATATAAACTCAGCTTTATGCAGTGCTTCAAAGAACTGCAGGTTTTTTGGCACTTAGCCTTTTTTTCCAGCCCCATTTTATATGAAATATGAATCAAGACTGTAAAAACAGCCTGGCTCTGTATAACAGTAGCAACATGATAATAATATGTGCTAATCAATGAGTTTTAGGGCTAGGAGGTGGATTTTGTATGGGATAGAGCCAGGTCAACAGCAACCCTGTTTAAATGTGGCAGTTTCATTGAGCCTAAGTATGCAAAAAAATTAAAGGTCACTCGCATCACCGTCTCATTAATATTGATTAGAAGAAGCAACCGCACATTTCAAACTTGAGCAGTACTTAAGGATAAACCAGATAATTCATCTCAGTCCTAGAAATTGCCAAACACCACAATCTGAGCTGGGAGGACAGAACAAAGTGGTATTATTATCATATTGCGTTACAACATTGCAATTCAATTCAGTGTTTTGATTGTGCTGCTCTGTTGGTGGAGTCCACACCAGTAATGACAGAAACAAATATTTAAAGATGCCGGCAGCTGCCACGATGGCCCCCGCCGAGTGCGAGACAGACCATCGATCTCTACTTGGGTCACACCAAGCGGCACGCTGCCACATCACATATAGGCATGTGAAGTGTGTGTGTGTGTGTGTGTGTGTGTGTGTGTGTGTGTGTGTGTGTGTGTGTGTGTGTGTAGAAAAAACTGGATGCTTGCCACTTAATAATTTCAGCCAGTTTGAAGTTGGTTAATGTGTCTGGCACTGACACACACCCAAACACAGCTTTTATTTAACTGAACGTGTGAGCGTGTGATCTGTTCTCAGTTTTATCTCTTTTTTTTCTAATTTCAGCCAATAAAGGAGAAGAGCAGACAGATTGTCTCGGGAGATTTAATGTACACAACAGCAACTGCTGATAAATCTTTTCAAAAACATGGCTGACAAACTTAAGCAGGTTATAAATGGTTGTTTTGATTATCAAACTGCTTCCAGGAAAAAAATATGTGCTGTTATATTAGAGTGTGCATTTACACATAATTCAGATAACAAATGACTGCTGCCTCTTGACTGTTATCTGGTGTCTTGTGGTCGATTATGAAATCTGAATATTTCTTTATTTTAACGTGCTTTGTGCGATCTAGTCTAACTGCCTGTTACTGTATGTTACATTTAGCTGGAAAAAGATTCTTCTTGTATAAACATTTTGAAGGAAACATTTAATTTACTGAAGGTTTGAATGTTTAAAAAACCCCAAAAAAGGGCACACTGCTTGAAAATCATGAAATCCAAAATGCAACCAAGCCCTTGTGTTTGTGTGTTTTTACCTAGAAGATACATTTAGTATGTTTGTACCTTTAAAAAAACAGCTGGCATCAAACTGAAAACTGATTTTTTTTTATCAGTCACTGTAGTTCTGATTTTTGTCAGGACTCTCACTCTATGTCAGCTGGGATAGGCTCCAGCCCCTCCCTGCAACCCTGAACAGGATAAGCAGAAAAGAATGGATGGATGGATGGATGGATGGATGGATGGATGGATGGATGGATGGATGGACCTCTGAGGAAAATGAAAAATGATCTTTAGCTGTAGCCACTCAGCCAAATGCAGCATGACTCCCCCATAAACGTACTTCAGGTTGCTGTGAGTTTGGGGTTGTATTCTCTCAGCATTGCTGTTAATTGGACACGCACCATTCTCCAGGATTCCTCTGGAGTCATCAAGATAAGATTTCAATTAGACTCTTGTCAGTATCTGTTTGTTCTCAGGTTAAAAGTTAGAGTGGAAAAACAGAGTGATGAGGCCAGAAGTTTAGAGTCAATTACCAGGCGAGACGGCTTCACTGTGGTTGTTTTCTTATTAAACAGACGTGCGCGTGGTTGTTTAATCTGGCTGTACTTGTGTTTTCTTTTTGAATGGACTATTTGAGTGCTGCGTGCTCCCCTGCTCTCCTGTCTTCATTTTGTTTTCACGTTTGTCATCCACCTTCATGAACAAAAAGAAAAAATGGACGTGTCTCTGGCCTACATCCAGCTCAGTATGGTACCTTACTGATTTGGGGGCCTGTGATTCGTATCTGTTCTCTCCCGTGGAGGAACAGTGAAAGGCGTGAGGACCATCACCTTGAGATGATTAAAGCTATATTGACAGCTGAGAGCAGCAGGAAGGTTGCAGTGTGCATTTCATCTGCAGTGACTGATGGATTAGATGACTAACCTTTAGTAAAGTGCAGTCAGTGGATGTTTCTTAGTGTGTTCTATTTATTGGTATTTATTGGTTCTTATTCACTTTTCAGCCTCAGTTAAGAGCTCAGTCTTAACCATTGTTGAACCACTGTCTGTTAAAGTGAACTGAATGTCATATCACCAGAGAATCAACCTTAAAATGCGTTTACCCGTGAGAGTATATTTTAAGTTCTGCATATTCATGTTTGAACTAATATATATTCAGATTTGTGCAGCAGTGATAGAACATTGCTTCAGTTGTACTACTGATGATTTCGCTCACCTACCCACAATGAACTCATTGCGCTTCGTTCTATTTTCCTCGATTGAGCCACGCTGTCTGTGCTCTGGTTCCTTTGCAAAAAAATTGCTTGGGGTCCCGAATTTGTGCCCATCTTCATAAAAATAGAACAATCATTTCATAGCTGCTGGGAACACAGACCTCTCACATGTTATCTATTCAACCCTGTCCCCATAAAAAAAAAAAAAATATATACTTTGTATTCATTTGCAACTATCAATGCAACACTGACATATAAAATAAAAAATTTTATTAGCATCATGACAAAAAGTCCATAATCAGCATGTCTCCGATCATACAGGCCAACATTACTTTTCAGACACTCACGGCCCTCTGTGGAAAAGATCAAGGCTGTGGTGACTTGAAGTATGAGACAGCTTCATTTTATTTACTGAAACATTTACTTCCTGTCCTTCTCAGCGCATTCAGTCACAGTCTGCCACTTCTGCTTGTTTCCTTGAGAACACCAGTTTCTCTGTGACTCACCTCTGCTGGTGGAAACGTTTTGTGAAATCTGTTGTGGAGCTAAAAGTAGACGTACCTTTAAGATAGATTACCTCGTCTCTTCAGGCGCTGCTTCCTGGATGGAGGATGCTTGGGGCTGACCTTGGAGATCACTGACTGGCTCGCTGAGCTTCGCTTGTCGCAGCTGCTGTCATGGCCAAAAGCCCGGAGGTGAAGCTGGCTGTCTTCGGCAGAGCCGGGGTGGGCAAATCAGGTAAACTGCAGTGTGTGTGTTTGTTTGTGTACATTCAAGCTCTAATAACGGACTGTTTGCGTGGACATCTGAGTTCTTAGAAGTACTCAAAGTAATAAATAAAAAGACTTGACCATGTTGCTGGGTATATACTGTACATTTTTATACTGCAGGTGTTTTCATCTCTTTTTGCCTCATTAATGTTGCCATATTGTGTCTTCATAGCTTGCGCCTTCCAGTGTTTTTCCAGTGTTGTCCCTTCAGTACTTTTATGCTTGCCATAAATTCTCCTCATACTTGTTTGCCTTGTCAATATTGCACTAGGTGGTTGTTACTGGTCTGGCTTTAAAGCCTTCATTCCCACAGATAAGTAAGTTTTGTCATTATCATCTGGTTTCAGCATTCCTCCATAAGCTGCAGCAGCTCATGCTCAGCTGGCACCGTATACGTTTTCCCCGCAATTAAACATACCGTGTGTTTCCCGTCGGCTGAAAATCGAGCCTGATTGCTTCTATGTAGCAATCAGATGTTCGAAAACGAGCCCCGGGATCTCCTCACTGTTGAAGGAGGTCACTTGGAGTGCTGCATTGAGAAGTATAATGACTGAGGAGTTCATAGCCTCCAGCTGAAAGAAGTGCAGCTGTAAAACACTACAGTGAGGATGATGACACCTGACACGAGTCTGGGTTCTTCTTGAGAAAATGGAGAACTTGAAGCATAAATCTGCCGCTTCTCTCCTTGAACTAAAAAGTGTGATGTTAGTGCTGATCATCGTTTCGTCAAGTTCATCTCCAAAAAAGACCCTTCGGATCACAGCTCATTTTCTTTAAAAATAGCACGCGATTAGCAATTTTTCAACAGCTGAATATTTCCTCCAATATGTACTACAGAGGATAACGAGATAAGCTGTAGCCTCATCGTTTCCCCATCATTTTTTCCAGCAGTCCAAAAATATTTTATGATGTCACAGTTAGTGTGTGGCTTTATGTTTGTCCATGGAAGAAGAGCAGTAAATAGCTGCATAGTCTGTACACCTAAAGCTTTTCCTTGCAGGTCGAGCAGTGCTCTTTAAGGCAGTTGTGGGACTGTCACACTACACGTGGAAAGGCTGCTAGACAACAGGTGAAACAGGACTAAAGAAGTTTGTGAAATACTTACAAGAGTCAAACTACTGATTTGTGTTCCTGGTTAGGATTTTCTCCCCCCTGTTGCATTTTTTTTTATCAGCCTGGAGTCATTGAGTTGTGTCCACATACAGAACGTGTTTCCAGGTTTAAAGAGTGAAAAAGTTCATGTGTGCTGGCTTGGAAGAATGGCAGAGACGCGTGTCATTTTGCTCCCACCCGAGGCTGCAATCTGACTGATATCAGTTTCCAATCTCATTGTACATCCTGTATAATGACAATAAAGGCATTCTATTCTATTCTATTCTATTCTATTCTATTCTATTCTATTCTATTCTATTCTATTCTATTCTAAAACAACCTACACGAGTGTTTCCAAAATGAGCACTCCTATACGTGACTTTGTGCGTCATGTCCATGTGCAACATTGCTGTAGCTCAGGAGGTAGAGTAGGTCTATTAGGTGGAAGGTTGGTGGTTCAATCCCAGGTTGTTCCAGTTGGCATGCAGTGGAAGCTAAATCATGGGGGAAAGTTGGAGTGAAAAACGTGAGATGGTGAGTCTTACTAGATTAGCGGTGTGTGCCGACACAGAGGGGGTGGAGACGAAGTTAGATGGCCTGGACGGTGAGTAGTGGGATGTAGAGTGGGCAGGCAGGGGTCTCCTCACTGGAATGACCTGCTGCCCCTCCAGCCTTTAAATACTGCTACCAGAATGAGGGGATGAACCGGTGTGAGGAAGACCCAGAGCCAAAACTCCACCCCCAGGTGGAACCTGTTGCAGAAACTAGACAGATAAAAATGAAACAAAGAAGGACCAGGCCATAACAAGTTCACTAAAGTCAGTGGGTTTTATCCTTTCAGACTGAATGTCTCTGCAAAATTTCACAAGGAATCCATACATAGTAATATTTCAGTGACTGAGCTATATAACAATCTCTTTCTCACACACAAACTGATTGTTCAAGCCTTTACAGAGTGATTTGTGCTTAAAATGGGAACTTCCTCACAGTTTTGGTTGTGCCTTTGTCTCCTGAGGTGCTGTCTAAAGGCAGGAGAGTACAAGGACAGAAAAATACAACAGGGATATTGATTCTCCTGATTCAACATCAGATCCTTCCTCTTGCAAATGGACATTTGTTCTTCACGTGGACAGGTGCAGCTCTGTATTTGCCTGGTCCCCTTCTGTCACCAGCCCCGCTCTTTTGTAATGTACAAAAACAGACACATCAAGACAGAAGGCATTGTTGCCACATCTGACGCTTCGTGTCCCTTCAACAATGAACAGCTCTCATCTAAACATAGGGCTTCATTGGAAACCAGCAGATGCTAATAAATCAATTTGCTCCTCAGTGGAAAAACATCTGTATCCGGGCAATAAATTACACTCCCAGTGCATGCACAATGTAACAGGGAGGAAAAGCAAAATAACGATGTTCAGCAGATTTCACGTGCTGTTTTTGGAGCTGTACTGTGTACTTTATAAAACTGTAATCACTGCAGTTTAGCTAAAGGTTTTAGACACGGTGTTGTGCAAACTCAGTTCAACCGCTAACCTACCTACCCAGCTGAACTATGCACAACCAAAACACTAAATTCCTGCTTTGTGCTGCATTTGTCATTTTCACACGTTTAACAGGTTCATTAAAAAAACACTATGAAAAATCGGTATCTGTGAACAGTTCACATAAATCAGACCTACAGTGTTAAATGTTCCATCTAATTCCACACACGTTAACAGCTTCATATTTCTGATACTTCATTTAATTTGGGCAAAGTTCACGTTCTCCATGCACCAGCGTTTCCATCTTTACTTTGGACGGCAGTGTGTGTGTGATGCCAGGCGTTCCTTGGCGGTATTTTTTACTTTAACAGTGATTTCTCCTAATGATCAGCAGCAGACCTCTTGGGTGTCTCAAAATTGTTTGATGGGTGGTTCCAGGCTCTCTGTGAGGGTCTAACTTGGACTCCTGCAGAGAGATCTCACTCTAGTAAAGAGCCGAGTGTATTAAGTCTGGCTGTTCTGGCAGTTCGCAGCATTTTGGTTTATTGACTCAGCGGAGGTAGATTGGACTGAGGAAATAAGATACATTCATCCAATTGCTGTGCCTTTAACTTAGTCCCTGCTACACACACACAGGCACATACACATAAATACAAAAGCGCACTACAATTAGCAGATCCTGTGTAATATTGTGGAGCAAGGCTTTGCAGCAGTTTTGTCAGTGTTTAGTACATCAGTATTCTGTCTAATGAGCTATATCTGACTTTTAGTACGTGGTGTATGGGGAAACACACGGCAGCAGATTATTGTGTGTAACTCTGCAGAGAACATCAATCAGGATCTGAGTTTAGAGGCACTTTCTCCCTCTGCTGCTTCACCATCTTTCAAGAGTTTCATTGTATATAAAGAGGACCCACAGGAGAAATGACTTACAGGCTCTTTGTTGTTTGTACTGACAGATCGTGACAGTTATAATAAATTTTATAGTATTGTAGCGAGGACCTTCGCCTGAGACTGTGTGCATTCATATTAACATTTATTAAGCCCTAGTGATACTGCCATTAAAGCTGCCTGTGAATAAATGAGACTATCCAACATTTATAGCTGCATTAATCAGAATTTATATTGCAACAATCATGTGTACAGTGAAAGGAATCTCTTGCACTGACACATTAGAGACAGTTAATACCCAACCTTGGAACTGCCTTCAGCTCTCCTTTAGTTTTATTGACTGCAACTTAAAAACTTTAATTCACTCTCAGTGCTCTTGAAGGCAGCCAAAAGTTGCCATTTACTTAATTTCCTTCTCATCTGGTGGGAGGTGCTTAAGCAAAACAGGAGGAAGCTGCAAAAGGAGGGCTGCCATGTCTTCTCCCCTAGATTTTGGCCCAGTGGAGCTTAAATGTTGCACTCCACAAATCAAGTTATAACAAATTCAGTAATTAAAACATATGCTCATTTATAATGCTGCTCTTTGTTGATCATATGCCCTGAGTTAATTTGAATGTAATGCCAGTAATTACTAACAAAAAACCCTCCTCTAACTTTAAGGAAGTGTTAGTCACAAGCTGTCTTTCACCAGTTCTGTTTATATAGTGTCTACATTAACACAGAGGGCAGTGTGCTTTGGAAGTTCTCTGGAGGTTCTTTTGGAAAGTTAGCTTCATGGCGTGTGAAGCGCCAGCTCGTAAAAAATCTTGTCTCATCACTCCTCAAACATGCCGCCTCCCCTCCTCTCTTTGGCCTGTCTGGCAGCCAGAAAGCTGAACAATAACAAAGGAGGGATCCAATATGCATTTGCTTCTGAAATACTACTTGCTTACCACATTCAGAGCCAAGAAGGGGACCGTGGATCAGCCTGATGTACGGTCTGGAGTGTGATGTAAACAGTCATTCAGAGGGCAGACAGGAGAGTCGAGGCCACAAAAACAAAACACTACTGTGTTGGACTCTATTACAGGCAGAAGATTTTTGGTATTGGTTTTCTTATTGCACATTAGATGGACAAAACAGAAAAATATGGGAATATTCAGAGTAGTGTGGGGCATGTAATATTTTAGACATTATAACATTGCCCCTTTAAAAAAAAAGCATGCAGTACTGTACTCTCTAATGAAGAAAATGAGTTTGACATTACATTGCGAGCTCATTTTGAAATGGGCCTCCTGCTGAAAGATGGCACAGCCAAGCTTTCAAACTCAAAACACGAGCGCAGTGGCCATGCTGCTCCCAAAATCAACTGCTTATGATGCCTGCTGGGTGAAATGAAATACCCGGAGAGTGATTAAATAACTCTCAGGTTATTTGACATCCATCAACATTGCTGCGTGTAGCTCCTCGCATTGCTGTCGAGCTATTACCAGGATGCCCGTCCTTCTGCTTGGGCTTCCAGGCACATCTTCAGCCTTTGACAACTGAGAGAGCCCAAAGCTGTGAAGCTGACTGGATGTTCGACGCCCCTGATTGCAGTCTCCATGCCGGCCCCAGTGAACAGCCATAAGGTGACTCATCGAACACATTATGCTCCGGCACAAGTGCTCTAATCAGTGGGTCGGAAGTATATTTTACCCTTTTAGATAAGAGATCTGAAAAAGTTCCCAAATGGCTTTCAGAGTGTGGGTGCCGTGCAAAACGTTAAGTGACTTTTATGTACTTGAATGTGTTGCATAAGAGTTCATCAAACTTCAAGGCTTTATTCATTTAAATTGGGCTTATTTGTTCAGCAAGACTAGTCCTCTTGTCAGCGTTTGGGCGAAAAGGCTAGTAGGTCCACACAAACATGCAACCAAGGTCAGGTACTTGAACAGAGTGATCAACCTGACAACAGAAAACTGCAGTAAAAATATTTTTAAATAACAAATGAATAAAATTCCTCACAGTATATAATATTAATTAATCTGTATTTTCCACACAAGTATTCCCTGAGTCTGATTAAAGAAAAAATGAAAAAGTATGGTGCCTTAATACACCGTTTATGTAAGGACCAAAATGTATGAACTTTTAGAGGCCAAAAGGGTGCTAAAGGGTAAATATTGGGCTCCTACCAGATGGCAAGAAATAAAAAGTCCAAATGAAAGCTAATGTTAAAAAAAAAGCAAGTGATTGCCAACAGACACATTGTTCCTCAGTGATTGCCCTGATTGAGGTGATTCTAAAACATTAGCATTAAGCTCTTTTCCATGCATTAGCCTTAGAATTTTCCAGAGAGAAGCCAACAGAAAGAAACAACAACACTAAGGGTCCTTCCCTTTGATCAGGATCAGTTGATCAGTGACAGAGAGTTGCTCAAGAGAGGAAAATATTGCATCCAGATAGACACAATTGCATGAGTGATTTGACTTGGATGCTGTTACGTAGCTCACATGTACGTATCAGATTAGCAGCACGATCTCCCCTTGATTCTTTTCTTTCTTAAGGCTAGAAACTCATTTGAATGATTACAGGTTGAAGGTGAACACGTTAATTACCTTTTAAATGGGCAGGAACTATTACATTTTTTTATCCAGGCAGTTGAGAGAGTTGCAATAAGGCTCCACATTTATCTGAACACGCCTATCTGAAGTAGTTAAGTGAGTGTTTAGTGTGTCAAAGTAAACCTCTGATCCTGCATGCCCTGATAGCTCTGCTTACAGTAGCTGATGAATGCAGTCACAGCAGCAACTGAAAAGTGACTTCTCACTCAGGTTACTGTTGCAGAGCTCATGTTTAGCATAAGGTGCAAATGTGAAAGTTCTTTTAAAGTATGCTAACCACATGGCTCTAAGGATGGCTGTGTTGTTCGGTCACTTAGCCAACTGGTTTGGTTCAAACTGCATATAAGTAGACGACACATCAGCAATTCCTTCCACTTTGCAAAAAAAGTGAAACCCACACCTATACGGGCCCTAAGTAGGTGTGCCCACACAGATCCCACAGCAGATCTTTGGGGTTTCTATGGCAAGCCCATATAAAACCTATGCAGGACCAATGTAGACTAGCAGATGTGGGGCCTATAGTAATTTTGCCCTTTTGGGCCCCAAAAGGGAATTGTGTGGGTACCCCACAATGGCCTTGCCGACAGAAAACCCACGTGAAGCCTGTGTAGGCTAGCCCATATGGAGCCCTTCAGAGTTTTGCCCCTTTGAGTCCCCAAGAGGGAATTCAATTAATGACCCACAGTGGGTTTACCCATAGAAAACCCTCACTGGCCCCCCTGTAGGTTAGCCCATGCAGGCCCCACAGTAGTTTTACCCAGTTTTCTGTGGGCAACCCATAGTGGGTTTGGCCATAGAAAACTCATTTAGGGACACCAAAGGGCAAAACTGCTGTTGGCGCCCCAGTGTGGGCCCCTCCCCGCTCACTGTGGGCAGCCCACTCTATAAGCTGCCGCACTGGGGCTCATCTGGCTACCCACTGTGGGCTATGCAGGTCTCCCTAGTGTCCCCACATTGGCCCTCACGGGGGCTTGTTTGCTGGATCTGTGTGATCCTTTGAGTTTCCTTTCAGTACAGGATATTCTGACAAATGCAAAGCCTGCAAAAAACAAACAAAAAACTTCCCATCAGAATTCCTATTAGCCAAGGCAGACCAGCCTTGTCTTTTGAGCAAATCTGCCAATGTCAGCTCAGTAATTTATTTCATTTAAAGTGGTGAACATTACATCATTACATCATGTGTGGACATCTCAACATGTTGACATTCAGGCTTGGGTACCCCGAATAGCTCCCCTCCCCCAGATATGCCCCTGCTGTGGACGCCTCTGCACATCTGTCAACCAGCTCGTGCAAATCTCAAATCAGTGAACATCTTTGATGATGATGATGATGATGATGATGATACTTCATTGATTTTATTTTAGATGCAGTTCTGCTCTGCAAGTCCATCAGCGGTTCTTTTCATTGTTATGTTTTGCTAATGTGGCAGTTTGCCTCCTTGACAACTCACTGATATTGGCGATTGCTCGTTTGGAAAATTTTAACATATCACCCAACATAGTCTAAGATTTACCTCACAATATGTGTGAAGCAAAGTCGTTACAGTGCATGACGGCACGACTTGTCAAAAAAAGTCTAACCCGCGTGTTTAAATTTCACTGTCACAGTTTGACTATGCAGCAGGACAGTTCAGACAGCAGAGAGACATAATCGGTCCCTCTGATGCTTCAGCCTCTACCAGCTCTGAGACTTCATTAAAATGTCAATAAAACTGAATTCCCTTAGCATGCCCACACTCAGCTGGTCTTTCTCTATCTTCCTCCACTTCCTCTTCTTCTGAATGCACCACGTCTGCTGCCCGGAGCGTCTTTTTGTCCTCAGAAAGGAACAGAATGTGCGCTATTCACCTTTTCTGTTTGTGCTTTCTTTAGGCCATCTGGCGGCCTTAGAATCCTTCCCCCGGTATTTCTATTCACCTGGCGCACACCCACACAGGTTTTTCTAATATTAATACAAAAGATAAATTTCTGGAGTGAAGGATGTTCTGTCCCTTCATTCACTATAAATACCAGAAAATTAATCAGTCTTCCCTTGCCACATACAAAGATAAAGTGGACCCATAAAGGGAAATGACTGTGTCACAGGAAGGTGGGTTTGTCGAGTGGCCGTGCTTATTTCTTTTGCTGAACTATTTTTAGAGCACCTCTGACTCCCCTCAGCCTCCACACATTCACATCCATTCTCCACTCATGTACTCGGACATCCGCCGCTGTCCTCGGCCGCCGTGTGACTCATTGCTGGTTATTTTCTTCCTCGCTTTTTACGACCTCTCTCTCTGGAGATTAGCAACGTGTTGAAAATTTCATGATCAGTCCATGAAGTATTTCCGTTTTCGCTTCTGAGGGCGTGTTATCAGCCGAGGTTCAGCTTAATGTTTAATATTCAGGGCCACTTTCAGTTCTGTTTGATTTATTCCATGCTGTGCCCTCCCACATTTTTTGGCAGATCAGTCTTTCTGCTTTTCTGTCACCCGGCTCCAAATACTGCAAAGTGTTACTCTGCATGCATGTATGTATGTATGCATGTCTTTTGGAAAATATTAGAAGACGGTATCAGTATAGCAGTTTTCTTAATTACAGAAACCTTTTAATCTTATGTGAAATGACAGATTCTCAGAGCCAAAGAAACCCTAACGAGAATCAATACTGTTCTTTCAAGGCTCCACTGTGGCTGTGCTAATCATGACAGCTGATGAGAGCAAATATGGAGTAATGCAATGCTATTATAGTGGCACAAAATCTCTTAAGGTGGATTCTGGATACAGGGAATAGAGGTCAGCCACCACTGCCAAATATTGCTCCATGGATAATCAGAGATGGCAGGCAGTGGAAATCAGTGTTTATTGTCTAGTTAAAGATTTGTAGGGC
>JASGAU010370708.1:5102-22223 GCA_030220045.1 Australoheros facetus | reverse complement strand
CACACACACACACACACACACACACACACACACACACACACACACACACACACACACACACACACACACACACACACACACACACACACACTCAGGAGGCCGCTTTATCAAGGATCTGCTGCCAGAGTCTGTGATCTCAGGGAGAGTGAGACATAATCAGCTGGCTCCGAGTGCCATGCTGATGGGCTGCCAGACTGAAAGTCAGCATTAAACACGTCTCTTCCTGGCACATAGCATGCTTGGTGCGTGTCCGTGATTCTGCATGGTGTAACTCTGGGCAGCTCCATCCATCATTTTATGTAGGAGCCAAATTGTTGCCAATATCCCTCTGCGATCTTTTACCTATAATAGCTCCACGGCACTGTAAAGACTGATATAGTCCATATCCACCTAATATACAGCACACTCTCCATTTCAGCCTTCTCTCAGCTGCAGCAGCCAAATTGGCTGTTATTCACAAAGTGTCATAGATTTGGTTACTGATCTGAAATCTTTCAGGATGTAGTGAAGCACATTTGTGATAGACGCTGTAGATTAGTAATTTCCTACTTTAAGCATGCGAAGGATTTCAGTATCAAGTATAGGCTACTGTGTATATCTAGTGACAACTTAGTGATTTTTCTTGCAGCAGCACTGCGTAGGCAGAGGCAGGGTCACTGAGTACACTGCATGAACTCAATAAGAAGTAAATTACTGATAAGGGTGAATTCATATAGCATCTTTTGCACTGTATTTTTGCATGTGCATTCCTGAGATTATTTTACTCACCATCTGTGTATGTATGTATGTATTGATTTTGCTCACTGTGTTTGGCATCCTGCCTTTCAAGCTAATTCTGCTGCTGCACTTTATACTCCCGTGTTGCAGGCATGCTGCAGGTCAGTGGGATGCGTATATACACATCTGGGGAGGTTGAGGCGGTCAACGGGACAGATGTTCGTCTGAAGTGCACCTTCCAGAGCTCGTCTCCCATCAACCCCAGTGCCGTCGTCATCTCATGGACCTTCAGACCACTTAAGGGAGGCCGAGAGGAGTCGGTGAGTGCATCTATGTCTGTGTGTTTGCAAAAAAAGTGAGAATAAACCACAAAACCTCCCTCATTGTGTCAAGGAGCATCCACCCCCTCAGCCAAGCAAGAGAGGAACCAGTGAGTCATCTGGCTCCCTGCAGAGCATTCAAGACAGCCAGTGTTTGTATACTTGTGTGTGTGTGCATATTGAGTAAAATGTCTTCCTTCTCCAGCAGCAGCAGCAGCCTCAGTCTGGTAACTTCTGACCAGTCGCTGCCATCATTACCTTCATTGAATATAACCATCAAATTCCACTTGCAGATATTTCACTACCAGCAGAAACTATATCCTCCCACGGAAGGAATCTTCAGGAAGCGCATCGCTTGGGCCGGTGACATCACAGGCAGCGATGCCTCCATCATAATTCGAGAGGTCAAGTTCGCCTACAATGGCACTTACATCTGCCAAGTTAAGAACCCACCCGATGTCCACGGCGCGGTTGGGGAGATTAAACTCAGTGTTGTTGCCACAGGTGAGCAGTTTGACATATTTCAGCATGCCAGCATATTTCCATCTCTACCTACATTACATCTATCAAACACAGAGAGGACAACACCAGGTAAATGCCAGAGAAAATACAATGTGCAATGGCATGTTTTGGTCACTTGCATGTGCACACTGCTGCTTTGTCCTGGTAATACCAGGAGACCCAGTATTCATCATCATCACCCTGGTATGAAGATTTGGTCAATCTGACATAGAAATTTCAGTTGCACATGTGTAAATAATCAAAAGAGTACTTCCACACACCAATTCACTGGGAGTGTAGTAATGCTTTACAATGAGGCAACCTTCAGCAGGGTAGCGGCCAAATTTATATGAGATATGACTTTGGATAGGCACTTGTTTCAGTTTTGACCAAAGTTGTGGACTGACTGAGCTTCCCATCTCTAAAGATTTCCTGCTAGTACTTTAATATTAACAACAACATACAGGAGACACATATTACAAAAGCACAATTAAATGCCTTTGAGCTGTGGCTATTTTGCCTTTTCAATTAAGCACTCTCAGTCTCCTGTTTCCCTGTGTATCACCTTCAGCCTCCTTCTCTGGACTTCTCTGGCTGGCATTGGCCATTGCAGCTGCCATCACCGGTATAGTCATTATTCTCCTCATCATCGCATCCTGCAGGAGGTGCAAGAGGAGGAGACAAAGGGAGCTGGAAGGGAATGAGGAGGCTCCCCGCAAAGAGAGAAAAGACCCCACTGTGTGGTAAGAAAGAGACAGAGGGACAGGAAAAGAAGAATCACACACTTTTTCTCCCATCCTCCATCTAACTCGGGGGGGATCAGGGATTGTGGTCCTCCTTGCGGCCTGAGGTTCTTTTCCTGTTGGATGCTTCGCTTTTTTCCTTCCTCTTCAATTGCAGTCTTTGGATCCCAGATTTGGACGAGTAATGGGCAGCTTTTACTAAGCAGACCTAAACTCAGAGCGTGCCTTTGTGTAGAAAGCAGTAGATACTGACCTTTAGTCAGTCTGCTGCGTATCATCATGCCCCTTTCTCAGAAAGGACTGTTTAATCGCTCCATCTTTTCCTGTTCGACTAAATGTGCTACCAAACACATTTCCTCTCTGGAGTGAATGTTGCATGATGTAGAAGTAGAACAATGATGTTTTCCCATTGCCTACTTCCCTACTAATACATTTTAAACTCCTATGTAGCAACGCACTTCAACACACATTTGTTATAGTAGTTCAGCAAACAATAGAAACAATACTACAATGTTTCCATTGAATTTCAAGCTTCTGTTGAATTCCTTTAATCACCACATGATGGGAATATTGCGAAACCCCACACAAAGCAGTTATTTCATTAGTCATGCATATACCGGCTGTCTGAGCCAGTCTACTGTGGTTCATGTGTAGCTGCAGGAGGATGCTGTTTTACTATTCTGTTTCATTTGTTTCACTACTGAAGATAAATTGCTGTATTTCTCTGACATTCTGTATTGATATTAGCCTGATTTTATGACCGGTATAAAGTAACCAAGGTGCTCTCAAATAATCAAGACCTGATGAGTGCTTTGTTAGAAACAAACATTTTTATCCATCACTTTTGTACAATTCTTTTTACTACCAATGCCAAAACATTAATATTTTCTATATTTCATTGAGAGACCTTTTGTTAAAAATTTATTTTAACAATTTTAATGGCCTACTGTCTGTTTCAAACAATGAGCTATTTCATCAAAATACACCTTTTTCCAGGGCACTGGAGGCTTCTTTTCTCTCTGTCTTGGGTTTTCAGATCTCGCTGTAAAAGGTGCAATGATTTTTTTTTTTTTTACTATAAAAAACAGTATTGTGATAACTTGCTGTAACCATCACACTATGAAAACCCAGGCTCTCAAGGAAATTTGTTGCTTTCATTATGGTTGATTAGAGTTATACAAACTATATCTCTCTTCACAAAATATGTAGCAATGAAATTTCATCCAAATCAGAGAAGATGGGAGAGAAATTTTCACCCAACCTCTCATCTTTTTTTGGGACAAATTATTCCTGTCGGATGCCAGCCCTTTGTCCTTTTTCCCCTCCATGTTTATAACTTATGCACATGTGCACATGTATGATTTATGAGTGTGCCATGCATGAATGCATATTGCTGTGTGTATACTACGTGCTGTGTTCCTCTCGCCTCCCTGCTTGTGGATGTCTCCCTTTCGCCTGTGTGTTTGTCCCAGCCACCCATCGAGGGTCGTCCACCCCTACTTATCAGACGTCCATAGAGATTGCCAGTTCAGATGGCATAATCTCAGACCCCAGCTCTGGAGACCTCAGAGGAAGAAGACCGGAATTCGGATGGTGATGATGACGGTTACGACTCAAACTGAGGAGAGACGGAAACACTGATGTGGAGCCAACCAGAAAGACAGCCAGACAGGGATGCCCTTGGATCTCGCTGTTGGGCCCAGTGGAGGCCAGATGAATAAAGTACTGCTGCTGAGGGGAAAACTGGCACAGTGTACAAAAAATGTGAGGAAAACTGAAGGTCTCAAACTTTCCAAACAAGAACAAAAAGATTAGAACAACACTTCTACAGAAGAGCAAAGATCAAACATATAATAATTTTACTTGACAGAGTTCAGAAATATTCATATGTGGGAAGATATCCTATATTTGTTAAATGAGAGGCTTTGTAACCCTGAAAACTCTTGGCTACAGTCCCGAAGGGAAGAGGGACAATTTGTAATCAATAAATCTCTGCTGGGTGAGACGTGGATCTTGTTACGTATAGGAAGTCAATAGCAAAATCAACTGCACCAAGCAATTGCTTTCCATCCATCCATCCATCCATCCATCCATCCATCCATCCATCCATCCATCCATCCATCCATCCATCCATCCATCCATCCATCCATCCATCCATCCATCCATCGCCTTATGACAGCCTATCCCAGCTGTTATACGGTGAGCGGCAGGTTGCCAGTCTGTCACAAGGCTACAGACATGCAACCAATTTAATTAAAGATATTGGTATAAACTGTATTTAGGCAGACACCACTGCCTCGATGAGCCATAAATGCAGATCTTTACTGCTCTGACAACACCTACAGCTTCGGAGAACTTTGGTTTTTCACTGTCTTAATGGAGAGTATCTTTTGGAACCTGTAGGATAATCTTTCACACAGTGGCTTTGTTTTACAGCTAAATGTCATTAAAGATAATGTACAGGAGGTCTTGCATTTCATTCAGCTCTGCACACCATCGTGACGCCAGCCTGCGAGTGCTCACCAGAAGTAGCTCCATCCTGCTCATGTAGACTAAGATAGTTAGATTGAGTCAAATTAAAAAAGCATAAATGCAATGTTGCTGTCATTATCTCTGAAGGCCAAATATCTGATCAGTGAACAAGCAACTTTGCGCACGCACCTGCCCTGAATGTTGTGTGGGAGTGCACAGTCAGACCTGAAAACCCTTTTGATTTCAAAATGTCCTTGAGAGCCTGTTTTTTTTCTTTTTCTCCACGCACCCGTGAATGCATCGTGTCTACTAACAACTGATTGTGCTGCCTGTCTTTCATCCCTGAGTGACAGAATTTTTACTTTTGTTTGAATATTGGACACTGTTTATAGATCTTTATTTTATTTAGTTCTTTTGTAGATAAAAACAGAACTATTTTATCATGTTGTTTAAAAATGTCATATGTATTTGTTATAGAGCTTTTATAAAGAAAATAATAATAATAAAAAAGATTTTCTAATAATTACGGCCTTTGAATCTTCCATTCAGTTTCACTGCACAATGAATGACACGAACATACAAACAATCACTTATAGCTTGGCATGATTTGATGGATGTCATCTATTATGTAAGAGAGTAATCTTGTTACCCGGCATTTATTATGCATCATTATCTTTAATGCATTAACTGCAGTTGTGTGTTTATTGTGTGTCTATCTGGAGAGTCTTGCGCTTGTTTACTTGTAAACATTAATGCAGTGAATCACTGTTTAATTTCTTACAGGTTCAATATGCTCATACCTGCCTTTGTCACTTCAGTCAGGGTTTATTTGCTGAATTCTGATTGGTCGTGACTACAAATGTATTACTCTATACGTTTGTGTGTATATGTGTGTTTGGGAGCCTGTTTGTGTGCACCGATCAAAGTCTGGTCACCTGGGTGCAGCATTAGTTACTGAGTGATAGACTTTAACAGTGTGAGCAAGTCTGCATGGGGGGGGCAAAGGCAGGTTAGCTAAAACTGGAAGGAGGGAAAATTAGTTTTTGCAGGCTAAACAGTTATATTTTGTTGTAAAAAGCCAACAATATTAATCAACTGTGGATGTAGAAGGTGTTTAAATATTACAATAAATTGCTCAAATTTTTCATGCCAATATTTGGAAACAATTTGACTTTCTAAAGAACAATTTATCTTCTTCACTGGATGCATCCCAAGCAGGCCAAATTTCAGCGAAATACACAAAACACTTTCAGGCAAATTAATTACACGACTCTCTGTGCTATCAATCTCTCCAGCCAGACAAACAGAGGCATGATGGGAAGGAAGGAAATACATTAAATTTACAATGCAGCTGTTGTTCCGAACTCCTCCCCTCTCCTGCTGATGAAGAGAAACACACTGTATGTGACTGAAGTGATTGATTTCTGTGTATCCTTTGTGTATCCATCTGTCTTAACTCATTGAGAACTAAACTCCTGAGAGAGGTACTCTTAACCATTCCCTGCCTATGACACATTTAACACGACACATTTAACAAAGCATTGTCTTTCACAGTGTAATATTGCCACACACACCAAAAAATGTAAAAAGAGCAGAGTAATGTGTGTGCTTGTTTAAAAGAGAACGGGAGAAATGATTTCTGCCTGTCTTGAACTCGCTCTCCATGCCTACTTGTGTTGCATCTTGCTCCATTCGTCCTCCTTTCACTCTGCATTCCACACCTAGAGGTGGGCTGTACCTGGCACGATGTTGTAGAAGGATACCAAATTCCTTTGCACTCATTTGTGTGCACACACACACAAAAACATCTGCACAATAAGTTACAGAAAGAGAAACAGAGGGGAAAACACTGTAATGACCAAATATAAGACTGTGACAATTCTATTTGAGGCTGTACACACACACATGCACACGCACGCACACACACGCACACACGCATAATGCATTCATTTTAAAGGTAGAGAGTCAGCTTTATTCTCAGTGAGAGGTAGATCTTGTACAGCAGGGACTAATGTTTTACTTATTTGTGACAGCCTTGAGGAGTGCATCTGCATGTGAAACCTTTAACATTCAGCTTTTCACCAACCATTCAACCAAACTGATGAAAAGACTGCAGGATTCTCATGTTTTTGCCTGGTGGATAATGGTTTCCATACGCCATCTGGCCCAAACAATTGAAATCACCTTTATTAGCCCCATCCCATGTTGACAACAGAAGAACGGGCCTCTTTGTCCACCGGAGTCACCAGAAAGCCAGCAAGTGGGGACAGCCTTCATTGTGACTGAGAAGATTTCAGCTGAACCTGAGACCACACTACTGTAACCAGACAGGGAGCCCTTGTCCTCAAATGCACAATGCACAACAATATGCTCTGATATATGTGCACGTACCTGGGTAAGAGGCTATACTCGATCAGATTATGAGATATACTGTTGTTAACACAATATGGAAGGCATAAGTGGTCATTCCCTGGTAAGCTGGGAGTCCTGCAACTCAGCATCTATTCTAAAAGAGAAGTGGTTTCCCTACCTCAGTGTGGGAACTGTTACATAATACTGTTAACTGATATGACACAAACACTGTACTTGTGAATGGATGCGGGAAGAGGAGGAAGCCGGCAGCCTGTGCCTCTCGTATCTGAGAGGGGAGACCAAAAACTTTTGGATCCATTTTGATTTTGCAATTCACCAACCAAAGTGGTTCTCAATCTTTTTCCTGCGGGGCCCTCCTTTGTTAGATAAAGATATCACCCCCAAAAAAGAAAAGAAAAAATACAGTGGGCATTGCAGCATCTGTGAGGAAACTGCTGGATCTCCATCCAAGGCTGATGAAACAGAGGCATGACTTTACACAAAATTCACCTCCACCGTGCCAGAATCGCACCGTTTGTGCTGCTCGTGTGAACATTTTGAAGTTAGTTCACAGCTTACAAGGAGTAAAATCGGTTTGTTTGATCTTCTGTGGCATGCTATTTAATTTGAATACAATTAAAGAGCAACATGCAAAGTAATATTCTTCTTCTTCAGCTACTACAGTTCACCAAATTATTCTACATAGATGGGGATTACTTGCAGAGAAAATTCATGCCACGGTGTATTCCCCCCAAGATACTGAGCTGCAGCTGCTACAAACACTGAATCATATTACTGCAAAAGGCTGATATATTACACGTACTATTTCAGAGAGCTGGAGCCACAGTAATAGAGGATGCTGCTCTCGCGCTGATGTGTCATAAAATGAAGTTATGCAGCACCATTACAGCAACACCGCTGCTGTCAGATTAGAGGAACAAAGGTCTCTGGCAGACCAGATGAATCTAAGAATGGAACTGACAATCCAGACCAAATAAAGAGACATACATCAAAAGATCTGGACAAACATGTAGTTGGAAGATAAAACATAGCATCCCAGTGAAACTAAACTGAGGCGAGAAAAACAAACCCCTAATCCCACTGGAGGTAATTACAGCAGTAAAAACACGAGATTGGGGACAGGGATAGTGGAGTAATGTGCTTAGAAATTCCTGGAGAGGTCCCAGTAGAGCATCACTGGTTTGGGCTGGTTGGGGAGATAAGGCCGTCACACAGAGGAGACCCATGAGAGGCTAGAAGAGTTTATTGCAATTTAATGTGGTTTCATTTGGGCTCCACCACTGATGTCTGTTTTAAAAATATCAACACAACTATAATAAACATCTTTATTCTATTATTATTTTAAAATTATCCTGCCTTAAATACACAACACATCATTTCAGATACACAGCCTTCTCATTTATTAGTGATAGAATGTATATACAGTCCTTAACAAATTTATTAGACCAGCTTTCATATAAACAAAACAAAACAAACAAAAACCACAAATAATTTAAGAATCTGTCAACAACTTGTTTGAAGCGAAAAATGACTGAATTCACGTTTTTATACCCAAATATCTTGTGGTGTTTGGCTGTGATGTTATGTTTGTTGCAATTTCTGCTGCCCTCTTGGCCGGCCCTCTCTCTGTTAAAAAAAACAAAACAACATGTCACTTTGCCAAACGGTGATTGCAGTGTTGTTTCAAAATGACTTTCACAGATTAAAGGCCAAAAAGTCATTTACAACAGTTTAAATACAACCATCTGGTTTTTGGCAAATACTGAAAATATCTTTTTGGCAGACGATCACTGGCACACCGGACTGAAGTCAGAAATTAATCAAACACAACCTCAAAAACGATTTTTAAAATCTTTGTTCAGGAATGCAACTAAATAACTGTAATTTAGCAACTTAATCTAAATTAAAAATAAAATACTGTTTTACTGTTTTTGTAAAAGAGTAAATTTCAAACAATAATTATACCTTACCATTAAAAATATCCTGTCGATTAAAGAGCTTACCCATACAGGTGGATTAACCCTCACAGAAACATTAAAAAAAAAATGATTGAAGTAAGTTTTACTCCCAGCGCGCCTTCAGCGCCACTTCCTGATACACCTGTTTGGCAGGTAGGTGAGCCCGCAGACGCAGTGGAGAGACTGAGTCATAATAAAATCGACTATGGACGGAATTTTACGGAAGCTTTGACGCAACTTTGGGCGGTTTTGTTTTTTCCTACGCGAGTAGACAACCATTTTTTTTTTTTGGTCGTACAACTTTAAAATGTGTCGACCGCTCCGCAGAAACAGCGCTGTGAACGCGGTGTTGTTGCTGTATTTTGTCTGCTGCTGTTTCGGTGAGTAAACCGAGCCAGTGCTCGGCTGTCTTGTCGCTGTGTTTAAGCTGAAGCCTCCATAGACACACACAGTCTGTTTCGCGTCTGGCAGAGTTTGGACTGGTAGGCTGGCACTGCCATTTACACTACCCTCGGTCTTCTGTCGATAATAACGTGTTAAACACAGACCGCTTAGCCTTAAGTTGACTTAAGCTTACCACTTTTAGTAGAACTCTACACGTTTCATTTTCAGAGCTGCCAGGTAAATGCCCATGGCAAGGCTGGCCTTCGAGCCAGCACTGCCGTAGACCTACTCCCTGTATTAGTTGTAGGTTATTTTTTAACAGTCGTTTATAGCTTGTTCGTTTTAGAAATACTCAGAGTATATAATAAACTCAGTAAAGTAAACTCAGACACGTTTTAAGTCACTGTCATCTAATTAATGATTTCTTGTTGTGGTAGTCAGCCTAATAACTCACAGAGGCCTGCTACTGTACTGCAGGCACACAGGCTCAGCCCGTAATAATAACAGACCTTATTTTAAAACCAGCCATGGAGAGATTCAGACAGCTGGTATGCAGTAACTGGCTTTTGCCAGGCACAGTACAAACATGGCGCTGAACTGTGGGCAGCCTCTCTAAGCAGCTGACTTTTTTTTTTTTTTTTTTTAAATGGTTGAAATAGAGTCATGGCTGCCGTGGGCAACAACAAAACAGGGAGAGATTGGTATAATTATAATTAGTCAAAAACAGTAAGTATGTCTGCCAGGATGTCTACAAACCCACTTCTGTTGGGATGCTGTGTAAAATCTAAATAGAAACAGAATGCAAGGATTCACAAATCTCATAAACTCATCTTTTATTTACTATATAAAACAAATCAAATGTTTAAACAGAGGAAATGTACCATATTAAGACAAATATTAGCTTGTTTTGAATTTGATGGTCAGCCACAGGTTTCAAAAAGGTTGGGACAGAGCCGTGTTTACCTGTGCCTGTGTGGCATCTCCTCTTCTTTGAACAGCAGATGATAAACGTCTGGGAACTGCCGGGAGCAGCTGCTGGACTTTAGGGAGAGGAATGTTGTCCCATTCGTGTCTGATAGAGGATTCTAGCTGCTTAACAGTCCTGGGTCTTTTTTTTGGTATTTTTTTCCTTTTATGATGGATTAAATGTTTTCAGTTGGTGAAACTGGACTGCAGTCAGGCCAGTTCAGCACCTGGACTCTTCGACTATGAAGCCATGCTGTTGTAATAGCTGCAATATGTGATTTTAGCATTGTCTTGCTGAAATATGCAAAGCTTTCCTTGATAAAGATGTTGTCTGATGGGAGCATGGGTTGCTCTAAAAGCTGCATATACTGTACCTTTCAGCATTGATGGTGCCTTTCCAGATGTGCCAATTCCTAATGCACCGCCATACCATCAGAGATGCAGGCTCTTTAACTGAGCAGCGATAACAAGCCAGATGGCCTCTCTCCATGTTTTCCAAAAAGAATTTCAAATTTTCTATTTTTACTAGGTGCATTTATTAACTTTGGCTTAGAGAAGACCCAAAGTAGTGCCTCTCTGTATCATGTTCAGGTATGGCTTCTTCTTTGCATGATCGAGCTCTAACCTGCATTTGTGGATGCCATGGTGAACTGTGTTTCACTGACAGTGATTTCTGGAAGTGTTCCTGAGCCCAAGCAATGATTCCCATTTAAAAAAAGAAAAAAAAAAGGCATGCTTGTTTTTAATGCAGTGCTGTCTACAGACCCCGACGATCACGTGCATCCGGTACTGATCTTGTGATTTCTCCAGATTCTTGGAATCTGTTGCTGACATTATGTACTGTAGATGATGAGATATTCAAAGTTCACATTGAGGAGCATTATTGTGACATTAATCCAATAAAATTACTTTTTTAGATGCAATTTTTTTTTCGGAATCTCTGCCCAACTTCTGAGAAACTTTGCCTCTCTAAGATGCTCATTTCATACCCAGTCATATTACTGACCTGTTGCCAATTAACCTAATTAGTTGCAAAATGTTCCTCCAGCTGTTTGTTTAGTACCACTTACTTTTCCAGCCTTCTGTTCCCGTCTCAACTTTTTTGAGAAGTGTTGCTGCCATCAAAATCAAAATGAGCCAATAAATTTCATGAAATAGTAAAATATCTCAGTTTTAAAAAATTATGTCTTCTGTGTTCTGTTGTCAATAAAATATGGGTTTATGAGTTTTGCAACTATTTACATTTTACACAGTGTCCCAGCTTTTACAGAATTGGGGCTGTACAAATAGATGAATGGCTTTTCCTTGCAGGGTTACATACGGAGGACACACTATCACAGTGTGTTCAAGTCACCCTAAAGTCTTTGTAGATGAATTAGGCTGATTGGATCTCTTCTGCTCATTTGTAACTTTGGCGTCATCATACTTCAGGGAGTGTCTGGTGGAAACAGTGGTGTCATTCTAATAAGATTGGTTATATCTGGTGATCACTTTATTTTGCTTTTGTTAAATCCTTGGAGAAAAGGCATTTTGAGGATTTTTTTTTTGGGGGGAAATGATGAAGGGTTCTTCCTTTTATGTCCTCAAAAAGCAGGGTGTTAATGTCAGAGATAGCTGAAGTGGAAATGCAGTCAGTTTCACATACTAACTTTGGCTTAACGAGGACAGTGACATACGCTTTTATTTATTTTATTTTCAGTCACAGTTGGTCAGGCTGCTTATTAGTCTGCCAGTTACTGTTTCAGTCTAAAATTTCTCAGCAGCTGTCACATGGATAGCCAGAATTTCATGATCCTCAGAGGATGTGACTTTCTGAGTGTTTAGGTAACTTTTCCTTGCACCACAGTGATGTTGAAATTTGTACTTCATGGTGAAAATACTGACCCTTGCTGCATTAAAAAGTCCCTTGTGAACCATTTCTGATCATGTTGGTGATCCTCAAAATTTAGTGTAGTGGCACCAGCAGCAGTTTGGGCATTTATTGGAATAACTGTGTGTGTGAACCACAGCAGCAGTTTGGCTTCTGTTGTTCTGAACAAATCATTTTGGCAAAGCTGCTGGCTAGATTGCTGTGAAATTTGCCACAGATCCCAAAGGCCCTATTAGGATAAATGGAACTGATTTTTAGTGTGACTTTTTATGTAGTGTCACATCAGGCCAAACTTTGCACTTGGTTTTTACTGCTAATTAGCAATCAACATGTTATAGATACTGAATAGGGTAAAATTTCAGAGCTTGCAGCACAGTCTGTACGCTATAGCTGAATTCAGTCATCAAGGATACAACTACTGTGTATCCAGTGTTTGTGCAAATGATCCTTTTGCAGAAGAAGCCATTAATTAGTTTTTTTGTTTATAGGTATAGTTGAGCAGTTTGTTGTGGACAGTGCTGATGTTTGACTCCCTTGGTATTCTCAGTAAAGAGATAACACTGAAAAGACATCTAGAGAGAGACAGGGACAGAGCTTTATCTGCAGCTGAAGTCCCTTGAGAGACAAATGTAAAGCGAGATCTGTCACATTCAACAAGAGAGTCTGATGAGCAACTTGTATTCGAATGCCACTCAGTTCTGTGTCTACCCAGAGGACTTTGCTGTGCTGACACTTTAATGTTGCCATGGTGCGAGCACATTTGTAGACGCTGTCAGGCTTTTTATTTACTAAACTTGGAACATAAAGTAAGTAAATTTCCTTACTTTTTGTGCTAAGTTGTGGGTAAAGTGGGTAAAACATCACTCACATCGTGTTCCCCATGCTTTCTTTTTTTCTTTCCTCCTTTACACATAAATATGTGAATCTCCTCATGCAACACACATTTTTGTTTTGTTGCTTCCTTCCCTGATCAATGACTCTTTCTCTTCTTCTTTTTGTCTTCTCTAATATTTCACCTCCAGCCCCTTCCCTGGTCTCCGCCATCACAGTGAATACTCCATCAGAGCTCCATGCATCAAAAGGAGATGCTATCACATTGTCCTGCACATTTATTTCCACAAGTAGGCCAACCAGTAAGATGACTGTTAACTGGTCTTATCGACCCCAGAGCGGAGGCCCACCAGTGTCAGTAAGTATAATTTCATCAGAATTAACTTTAAGACAATACATTTTCTGTAACACCTTTAATTGACTCATCCTTTTACACATTGAATGATATGATAATTGAATAAGAACAAATAAATACTGTGTAGTGCACCAGCTGAATGCAGACGCCAGTTTAAAGTATTAGTCTGTAAAAGATAAGCTTATAGAGAGATCAAAGCGATGATCCCAGTAGTGACATTATTTACTGTACTAACTAATGATTACTATAATGTCACATGAAAATTAGAAGACCATGACTATAGTTTGGTGTCTTTTTGTTTCCGTCACAGGATAATTAGATTATTGTTTTCGAAAACAGATTTTTCTATGCCAACACTTCGGATTCATTATTGGTGGCTGGTTCTTTGGTAATAGTCGCCTAAATATTTTTAAAAATATTTTGGGCTACTGGTAAGACAAAATCATTGTTTTTATTATCATCCATTGTGTTTCTACTTGCTCCATATTGACAGACTAGCAAACTTTCAAGCTCTTTACTGTATTTCCATGCATGCTTGTGTGTTTAAATAAATCACTGCACCTATTTCCCATTTTCCTACCTACCTACCTACAAAGAGGGTTGGTGTAAGACTTTTGCACAGTACTGTACTACTCCTGGAACTGCCGGGTAATATAGCATCTACTTCCAATTTACTTTTAGGACCTCACACAGACATTGTTCATTTTATAGGCTTGTGACATCCATTGCCACTTTGCACAAACACTCGTTTGAATATGTGGTTACTTTAATTTGCATTCTTGACCAGCTTGAGTTCTCTTGGTTTCTGAACCTACCCGTGTACCTTCTGTGATAGCAGCAACGCCCTGCAGCAAACTCGCTTTAGTTTAAGATTTAATGAAAACTTTATTTATACTAAACACATCTGATTTATGAGCCTCACTGAAAAATGTCCAGGTTAATGTTTCAGTCCATCCTTTGTATCTTTCCGAGGCTTCCCCGGTAAATCCCAGTAAGTGAGCTACCTTAATACCCCTCCTCATTTGATGGAATTGTGGTCTTGTTCAAAATGCGTTGAAATGTATCCATCCTAACCCATAGCTGCACTCAATCTTCAAAGTGTGGCTTGAGTTTCACTGACCAGTCCACTGGAAGCACACCACATCATTTAAGCAGTTCCATTTGTACTTTAAGATAGCCATCAAGTGTGGTTCTGTATAATTGCATTTGGACTGTGAGAATCCATAGTGTGGTAGCTACAACCCTGTATGCAACCATTTCCTATAGGAGCACTTGCAGTAAAGTGGAGGCTAATGCTTTGTGGCTTTGCTGATATTTTGCTGGTTCACTCATTAAGATGTAGTTGTGTGGAGGAGGTGGTCCATGTTATATTGATATTGGGGTGTCAGTCTGCAAATAGCATGCCATTGCTTCACAAAGCCACACAGCTGTTGGCAAAAAAAAAAAAAAAAAAAAGGTGAGTCAGCTGCTTCCTGACAACAAAAGGTGCCCCTTTTTCTTCACTTCATCCTACTGTAACTAGCTTGGGTTATTTTATTACAGCTAAATTAAAAAGAGGCAGATTCCTTATACAACCTGTAGATAGAAATAAAAATGAGAAACTTCCAGACTTGGTTCTAAGCCTTAATTTATTTCCCATCCAATTTCATTTGCAGTTTTGGCTGGTTTATTGGCCTGTGTGTCCCTGCTCGTATATCATGCTGGGAGAGGCCATGAATAAGCATGTGAAAACCTCTATCAGAAAATATAATTTTGCTGCCAAAGCTTTAGTGTCAATCTGAATTGCTGCAGTGCTTCAGTGGCTTGCATAATTACCTCAGTCCTGATGAGAATTAATTTTGTAGATTGGAGAAGAGAGGCTGAATGTTCAATCAAATATCAGTGGAAGCTGATGGTAATTGAAGGATTTGGCAATTGAGTTTTGCTGAATAATGTTACATTAAAATCTATTATTATGATCTAAAACTTTAGCTGCTGTTAAGTTTGTCAAGTCAGTGGAAGCATTTGTTTAAAATGTGGGTGTCTCAGTTGGAAACAGTCTTCCTTCCTTAGTCATACTGCAGCGTCTCTCATGAATTTAAAAGTACCTTTGGGTCTAATGTTTGTTTTCAGACTGAGCAGAGTCTAGTAGTCACTGATTTCAAGCCACTCTCATGTATGCTGAGCTCTGCCAAATTTTAAATGATCAACCAAGAGTGAATAAGACAGATATGACTGGCTTTATCTCTGCCAGGCCCACAGTCAGTCTTTCAGAAACATGTAGCTGATGGCGACACGGCTGTAAAAGCATAAAACCTTATCGGTTAGTTATTGTCCGGGTCATTCTGTGGTTTGCCTTTTTCCTGCCTCAATTAATTGTGAACACCTTGCACAATTATCTTTGTTTACAGTATACACATGGTTTTACACACTTCATGCAGTAAATGTATAAAAATCAAATGAGACAAACATTTGTGCCCAATCTTGATTTTTAAAAAGTAAATATTGTTCTGTGGCAGTGCTGGCACACTTTTTTGCTTGTGAAGCACATTTGAAACTTGTTTTTAATATGTTTATTCATTTTTATTTTGATGTGCTGGTGTTGTTTAAATTTCAGCAAAGGGAGGGGTTATATTTAGGTTTTCTAGAGCTTTGTGATTTGTTGCCCAGAATAACATGAAGCACAAAGAACCACCACATTAATGGCTTTAAGGCTTATCTCTGCAGGTGCTGCACCAAAGACGTCTGTGTGATTACTTTGGTTGTTAGCAGGTTGGTGGTGTCGCCTGTCATTTGCGTGAAGGACAACACCTTCCCTGCAAACAACTCCGTTTTATTCTCCAAACAGTTTGCGATGCAAACCAGAGACTTTTTATATTCTGTTCAGATTAACACTTGTTGAAAAGTCTTTATTTCACTTACAGCAACTTTACAAGTTGTCATCTTGTTTTATATCCTCCTCACCTGTCTGCTCTACTCTGTGTGTGACAAAGTAAAACTGAGAGCAGAGAAAGTGGAGAATGGTGTGACTATGAATAATATTTAAGTCAACCCTTGTTTTGCTGTGGAGACAAAAATCTGATTTTCAGTTTTTTACTCACATTTTCCCCCCAGTATTGGATTAGTACTTGGTATCAGTCATGTACCCAAAGCGAGGGTATCTGCATGGCTGAATTTATGGGTATACGGACTGAAAAGGGTGGATTAGTGCAGTCCTAGAGCTCACAGTGAGTAATAGTTTTTAGGCGTGTGTTGTCTGGGATCAGAGTGAAGACATCATTGTGAGTCCTTGGTATCCATGTTCCCCGTGGTTGTCAACTTGGAAAAAGCATCCAGAACATAATCTGAGCTTCGGAGATTCTTTTCAAATGGAGTGCAAGTTTTTTTCCTTTTTAACAGTTCAAGTTGGTGCCATTTTAAAAACACATAATTCAGTAAGGAGTACAATATACAGGATAAATGAGAACAAATACTCTGTTACCCTTTTCCTGTTCATGTTTTTGTATGTTTTGTTGTTTTACCTTTTATTATCATGTTTATTTTAATTTTTTTCTCTTTCCAAATTCTGTGCTTATCGGTGTGTCATAAACTTATTAAAGCACACATTCTGCACTCTTAGGTTACTCTGTGCAAAACATGTTCTGTCGTGTTT
>JASGAU010370706.1:0-13724 GCA_030220045.1 Australoheros facetus | reverse complement strand
CTCAAGCAAAGTGCTCCTAATACGTATTGCTGAAAATTTATATATCATTTCCAACAGTTTATTTACAAGTATAAGCTCACAGCTAATACTAACTCTCAGTTCCAAACTTCCACAGTTACTGCACTGAACACAAATCTCTTAAGAAAATATACACATCTAAATATGAAAACTCTGCTGTAAAAAAAAGAGTCAATAAGAGGGAACTAGTGGGTGTCAGATATCCAGAGAAGTTTGAAAGTCTGCTCTCATCCAGTGATCCAATCCAGAGACAGCAAACCCATTTAATTAGCCAATCACATGACTCCAACAGTGTCCGCATCATACAAATACATCCCAAGCATAGGTTGAAAGGAGGAGAGAGGGAGACCTAAAAACAGTAGTGGTGTGTGACACTGCAAATTTTGGTATCAATCCGATACCAAGTAAATACAAGGCCAGTATCACTGATACGAATACCGATACTTGATCCTGATGCTATACAGACAGCTTATACAGAGGAGAGCAGTGTGTCAGGATTTATGGTTTTTTGGAGACCTGTAGTGTAAATGTGCCTGTCTTTAAAGCACTTTGGGTCAGTTTCTGTTGTTAAAATGTGTTATATCAATAAAATAGACTTGACAGTCAACACAAAGGTTATTATACTCAGATGTTTTGCATAGCTCGTGTTTGAGGTTCTGTTTTTGTTTTTTTTAGTTTCATTGAGAAGAGCCCTCAGATACAACCCAGTGTTGCTATACTCCATCATAATTTACTAGAAATTCACTTTATTGGCTTTTAAAAAACTGTAAAATATGATTTTATATTTGTATTTAAAAAATGAGGTCTACATGAACAGATAATGGCACATCGTCACCCTCCTAAAATAATGGCCTAACATTTATTTAACAAAAATTTTATTTTTGCCTAAATCATCATATTTTTCATATTTGGTTCAGTTTTTTTGTGTTTTCTGAAAAACCGGAAAAAAATGACTTAGGTCATTATTTTAGGAGGGTGACAATATACAGTCAGTCTATGTACCTTGATAGCATCCTCTAAAAACAAACTAAATGAAAAAAGAAAAACATCTGCCGAGATATGAATGAGTGTGGGATTTGTGTGTAGGGTTTGTAGTTTACGTTGCATTATTGGGAGTATTTTAATTTAAAATAGAAAAAGACAATGAATTATCAACATCAAATTTCATTGCAAAAGATGAAAAAGTCACTGATATAGTTATAATATTTTGCCAATGATGAGAGAGTTTTTGTTTTTTTAATTTTAGAAAAATTTTGTTGACCATGACCTTGTAAATGAACTTGTATGTTCTTGGGCTTCTAAGGAATATTTCCACAAAGTTTCATCAATTTTGATTTGAAACTTTTGAGTTATAATGCTAACAGAGAAAGAAATGAGTGACATCATACCCTCCTGCCACATATCAGTGGGCGAGGTAATAAAATAATTGAACTCAATTCAGTGGGCTGAATACATTACTTGAATATCTGAATACAGTCTAAAGGTGATCCGTCTGCTGAAGTAACAACTACGATGGCCAATAAAACTTTAACCTTCACTAATGCTGAGGAACCAACGAGAGTCATGGCTGAAACATTCCTTTCACCACCATAAAACAGTCTATTTATTATTATTTATTACTGTCACCAACCACCGTCCTCTCCATGCATATCACCATCCTTTGTACAGTGCCCATTAATTTATAATATACACCTCTATACTTTCTACTTCTTATTGTATATAGTTTCAACAGTTGTTTTGATATTCTGCCATTGCGATTGTTTAACTTCTATATTATCTATTTCTATATTGCTTTTAATTTCTATATTTTTTTTTCTATATCTTATACTTATTGCTCTATTTTTATACTTGGTTGACTACAAGAGAGCCCTGCGCAAAAAAGTCCAATGTGCCTAGACTTTGGTTCATGCGCAAATGGCAAATAAAAAACCTTGAATCCTTGAATGAGCTACCTGGATATTCTTGGCCTCTCTGAAGGGACTGTGCCGAGGGTCCGGGTCTGTCTGTGCGATTTCCTTCCTCCTCTTCTTCTTTTCTCTTTTTTTGTGATATTTCATGTCTTTATAAAAGTTGGTGTTGCTACATGCATCACTGTTTGCCATGTTTTCGTTTACAGGTGTAAAGTACCTCTACAAGTCGCTCCGCTTTCTCACTTACTATTTATTATTTTCGGCTGCGACAAAATTTCACCGTATTGTGCAATGGCAATAATCTCACTGCAGCATGCATGGCTCTGCTCAGCACCTGCAGCATGACTGCAGGAGCAGAGCAGGAAGGAGGGGGGGAGCAAAGTGTGCCTGCGTAAGAAGAGGTGTTTGCACGTGTCTCCTTTCTGGTGAACGGGAGCAACGTGTTGAACTTACGGGAGACAAACAAACAGAAACGTTGATCCTGTCACCGATATAGCACGCACACAGAAATGTGAGGAACCGTATCCGCTATAAAATATTACCAGATGGCATGTATATGTTGCAGGATAATGGGGATAAAACTGCAAACTTTAAAAGCTTTCAGCTTCTTTTACATTTTGACCCTGATATCAGTGACACTCATCAGACTACTAATGATCAGAGTAATGATCCCCAGCTCCTGTCTAAGACTTTCACTTTTATCTTATGCTACCATTGATCAGGATGAACCATCCCACGAAGCTAGTTAGCAACTCGCTAAGTTAACCAATGAAAGGGTGGTGCTGGCAGCAACTAACCAATGTGAAAGGGGCGTTTTACGGGTCATGTGACTTTTCTTGAACGCTCAGAAAATCATGAATGTGGTGATTAAGCGCACATTAATTTTATTGCTGGGTGCGCTCTCGGTGCTGCTGTTTTTCTAAGGTGACGGCTGCACATTAGAGCCACGAAACTTTAAACTGGATCCATTTAAACATTTAAATAAAGGAGGCGTGGGAAATGTGACCAATTGAACAGGTGTGTTTGGTGTGTGCTCTGTATCTCATCAGCAAGTACAACACTATACATTTCCTAAATCAACAAATTGTTACACTACAATGCCACGACTTTACACCCTCCTACACTTCCCGCAGAGGTCCGTGGGCTCTATTAGATTGGATTAAACTTTATTAATCCGTTTAGGAAGATTCCGTCAGGGAAATTAAAGAACGATCCTGCAAATTCAAAAATCCGGGAACGGTGACGCTATTGGGCAGTGATTTCGTACCTGTTGGTCTCTAATCTAATCAGCATAAGTTACCATAGCGAGTTAGCCCGGTAAAAAGTGAGCCACCTTCCCTTCGTAGTACTCAAAACCCAGGGTTAACTCCTGGATAAGCCAAAATCCTGCTCCGTAGTACAGCAGGGGACCCAGAGCAGTAGCAACAAGTGGGTGATAACAAAAGGAGAGTTTGGGTGTGTCCCACTGAGAGTGGGAGGTCCACTGCAAGTTTCAGGAAGAGCGCAACACCTGAGCTGTGAATTCACAGCAAAGTATCCGAAGTAAAGGGTTACACTGTTCGAGGTCAAAGGAAAACATGAGTAAGTCGCGCCTGTTTTAACGTATTCTATTAGTAGTAGTTTTTTCTTTCATATGTTGTGTTTAGTGTACATTATGTTCAGTTGTTCAGCTTGTTAGTTACAGTAGACAAGGCACACAAAGACAAATCTGATGATAAAACTGAGTAATACCTCTGTGAGTATGTATTTTCATACCTAAAAAGTATCCATGGGTTGATGTTATTTAGCTGACTTTGGTGTCTGGACTGGACGGTGCCTGCCTTCTTTCTTGTTTAGTTTAACTCTGAATATCTAAGAAACTATTTAGATTTGGGTTAAACAGCAAAGCTGTGTTGATGTGGAGGTTCAAAAAAAGGCCAGCAGCAGAGGTTGTTTGTTGTAGCAGGTGTGGCGTAATTCCCCCTTTGGCTGAGTTTAAAACTTGATGTGAGGCAGAAAGTCCAGAATATCTGCATTCCTCAGATAGTTTCTTGGCCACCACGGGACACAGTGACACTGTTAGAGACACTTCCTTACTTTTTGGGAATGCTTTCTAACCGAATGTCACATAACTGCTATGAGGGGGATTTTTCCTTGTCTTACATAAATTGTTATGAAGTTATTTTGTTTTTGAAGACAAATTGTGGAACAGTTTCCACTGTCCTACATTCACAAGGCAACGTATTTGTGTTTGTTGCTGCCACCGTTGCTCGCTCATCACCTGTAGTAGATTTGAAGTGATGTTCAGAGTCTCTTTGAAGAGCTGGAAACAGTCAGAAAATTGAATTTCATTGTTGTTTTGACCGCTTACATTTTGGATGGGAGATTGCGACAGCAAAAATTAGGAGGTGTATTGTAGCAGTTAGACACAGGCTTAACAGAGGTGCAGTGGACTGTAATGCCAGGGTGCGGCTTCAATTCACGGCCTCCCCATCCACATGTCAGAGCGAGGCGATAAACTGCATTTGCTCCAGATGTTAGATCAGAACCTTTTACTGCCATTTGTTTGTGAGTTTGTGTCTTATGGGTGAACATGATGCAATTTGTTGTCCATTTTACAAAATCAACAACAACAAAAAAAAGTACAGCTGCATTTGAATTCACCCTGTTTTCCAACATTTCAGAACAGAAATTTACCACATTAAATCTTCTGATGTAAGACTCAAACATATTTACTGTGCTTAATAAATTTATTAGACCAACATCACAGCTGCCCTAAACTAACCATATTACCCAAATCATCACAATGGTTCATTCACCACATGCCAAATGATTCCTGAACAGAAAAACTTTGTTTTAGTGGTTGAACATTACGCTTGATCAATTTCTCAGAGGAGTCCAGCGTGCCGGCTCAAATTTGGATATAAAAACGTGAATTCAGTTTGTTCTCTGCCTCATAAATAACAATATCATTTTTAGAAGTTTTCAACAGATTTCATTTTTATGACAGGTGGTCTTATAAATGTGTTAAGCAGTGTGGATACATCTGAAATAATTTTACTAGTCGTCATGTAGGATTTTTCAGGTCACGATACAAAACCACCTTGTTGCACACATATAATTTTGTCTTGTCTCCTCTGTGGCTCCCCGTGACCTAATTCAAGGGCTCCAAGTGCACTTTAATCCAGTAAGAACACATACAGCCAGATATGAAGTCAACAAAACCAACTTAAACCTAACCAAGCCGTTTTCAGGATTTAAAATGATGTAATATGTCAAATCTCCGGAGGAAAAACTGTCACTTGTAAGAAGATTAATCCGCTGTCCTGAAGTCCCTTCCTAGTCAGTTTCGCAGCTGTTTCTGTGCCCGTCTCTGTCTTGATGCCACATGACTCAAGTGAGTCATGCATGGCATGTGAAAAATAAAAGCCAAATGTGGAGATGAGCTTTATGTGCTGACCTTTCTAATCATGTTAGAAGATGGGCAAATGCTCATTGAAAAATATCTGAATATGATAAAAACATGGAGTATTTTTTCTAGCTCCAAAATCCCTGTCTCTTTCTCACTCTTCCCTCTACCTTCCAGGTATCAGTGCTCTCTCTGAGGACCAGTTCAGCTGCTCCATCTGTCTGGAGATATTTGTGGAGCCCGTCTCCACACCATGTGGCCACAGCTTTTGCAAGGCCTGTCTACAGGGCTACTGGAACCACAGCAAGAAGTTCCTGTGCCCCATGTGCAAGAAGAGCTACTCTAAAAAGCCTGAGATGAGCGTCAACCGGGTCCTGGCTGAAATATCCTCCCAGTTCCAGGGGCTCACAGTGGCTAGTGGCGCCAGCTCACATGTATCCAGACTGAATTCGAGCTCGGATACAGGCCAGAGAAGCTCGCCAGTGAAGGATACTGGAGAGTTTGCCCAGCCCGGGGATGTTGCCTGTGATGCTTGTATTGGAAGGAAATTAAAGGCACTGAAATCTTGCGTGAACTGCCCTGGGTCTTTCTGTGAGTCTCACCTCAGGCATCATAAGAAGGTGAGATTGTTTCTGAGCTTTTTATTTTTGACTGATTTAATCCAAAATGTTAATGATTAATTACATTTCCTTAAAAGAAAGGGATAGTTAATGTGCTTTTTATTTCCCTTAAATTTTAAAGAAAACAATGTTTTTAGACCGCTTACAGTACATTCATGCTTGTCTTCCTCCTCGCGCTGTCCTCCAGGTCAAGACTCTCATGTCTCATCGTCTCATCGAGCCCACTTTCCACCTGGAAGACAAGATCTGTAAGAAACACGAGCGCCTGCTGGATGCCCACTGCCGGACCGACCACATATGCATCTGCTCTGCCTGCGCCGATGCCACACACAGATCCCATGAGATCGTCTCCATTGACCATGAATTTAAGAAGAAGATGGTCAGTATTGCTCTATGACAATAAGGATATGTGCATGTATTGCTCCTAAGTTATAGATATACATGTAAATGTAGTGATCTCTGCAAAGACTTCAGGGAATTTTTACAATATAAAAACCAGAAAAATTGGTTTCAGTAAGACACAACTCTGACTTCTTGACTCACAGAGTAACCTGGGAAAGAAGAGATCAGAGCTGAAGCATTTGATCAAGGAGAGAGCCAAGAAACTGGATGAGATCAAACAGTCCATCAAGGTCATCAAGGTAAGTCCAATGAGAACTCAATGGCTCATAGGTGACTAACGTATTTCAGCCCTTCATCTCACTTTTGCTGAACATTCAGAGATCACAGAAACCACGGGATGCAACATAAACGTTGGGCACCGATATCAGTAAACTTCATCTCAGTCGCCAGTGTGCCGGTATCAGTCAACACTGCCGATATCAGTCGATATCAACGTTTGGGTCAGTTATCAGCGCATCCCTGCTAAGAACTGTTTTTGTGTCATTTGTTATCAACATTTGTCTATTTGATAAAGTCTGAAGCTTTTAGTTCAAATTTTAAAAAAATGAATCCTTCTTATTTTTTCCTCATTTAAGTTATTGTGGAACCGCTTTGTCACAAACAGCATCCACAACAGTCGGGTCCCTTTATGATGATACACTATNAAAAAAAAAAAAAAAAAAGGAAAGGAAAAAATTCATAAAATTACCAGTACAGTTTCTGTTTTTTTAAGAGTTCAATCTGTCAATTAAAATCATGTCTAGTTACAATGTGCTTAAGAAATGAAACATGCTAAGTTTTGATAATTTCATTACATTTGAAAACCTAATATACAAACATTTACCTAATCGGGCCTCTCAGGTGCTCAGTGACCTCATGGTTCCTTTTAAAGTTTTGGGTTCTGTAACACATTGGGCATCTATTGGAAACTTACATTATGAAAATCTTAATTCTGGTATTTTCTGTTTGGGGAATTAACATGTGAAATTCTTTACCTTCAAAACCTTAGCCAGACTCTGATTGGTTTAAAATTCAATTGAAAGAGTCATCATATAACATACGATGAACTATTTATGTTTCTCCATCTAAAAGTCTGATCGCATTTTGTTATCTCAGAAAGAAAGCCGGCTCACTGGTAGGCTACCAGTGCGCCATTTCCAAATGCATCTTATCAGAAGTGGCTGGTGCAGAGAGACCAGACCTTGGTCACTTGTGCTGTGTTTGACAACCATTCTAATCGCTGCTGCTGTAAATACTTTTAAAGTGCATTTTAAATATTTGCCCAGTCTACCATCATTTAGTGGTTTTCATGAGCTGAAGTTCAAAAGCTTTATTTGCACTTTAAGCAGCTTTATGATCCAGAACAAGTTGTTGCTGAAGGGGATTCTGAGAAGACCAGCAGCTGTTTATCGAAAACCATCCAACCTGAACTTAAGTTTCACTCCTAATATTGTAGGCTCACTTTGCTTTGCTGATAAAGCAAGGTGAGCCTATACTGCAGTTCAGTTAGAACATATCTGAGGCAGGATGTTACCCACAGCTATCTCATACCTCTCCTTCTCTATGGTAGAAGGTGGAGTACCAGCGCTGTTTGTTTTTGTCTTGCCTGCACACACTCAGATCTACATCAGAGTCTGTCCAACCAGTGAGACCAGTGTAAACATTTACCTTTAGTTCCTCTCACACCCTGTTTTTAGCTCCAGCCTCCATATGTAGGTAAAAGGCCACTTTGGAATAAGAAATGAAAGGAAACATGCCGGAGTGGTATTCCATAACAATTCCATCAACGGTCCTGCAAGTGTAACAAATCTTATCAGACTGAGAGTAAATACATCTGTTGACCCATGTTTACGTTTTCAGATCTTACGCTGGGAAGTTTTTATTTTATTCATGCAAAAAAGAGTGATAAGCAGAATTTCCTGGGTTCAGTGCTACTCTTGGTTTCTTATTTCAGGATATACATATATATATTTTGAGCACAGTTATCAGTGTGTTTACTGTACAAACATGAGTACATGTGTCCAACTGTGTGCTGGTGATAGACTTCTGAGATAAAACGCATACCAAACAACATTTAAGAATTACATTTATTGGTTACGTTTTCCATTGAAGTACAAACCGTGCCTGCTGAAACCTACGCAGCAATAAGTTGGTAGTTTGTGCTACCAGTGACCTGGTGGAAGACGTAACCTGTTAGTCCTGTTGCACAGGTGGCAGACAGACACTTGGTGAGCCACTCAGGAGAAAACTGACTAAACATCTGTGATTGTTTTTTTTTATTGTTTTGTTTTAAAATCTGGCTGGTTTGGTTGGTTTTATTTGAGGCCTCTAACTCTGTCAATCATTAAGTGAAAGAGACGGAGACTTGTGGAAAAAGAGAGAGAGAGCATTAGATACTTTAGGCCAAAGATGAGACAAGTGCAGCATTGAAAGGTATAACAATAAGAAACAAAAGGCACCCTTTGGCTTAAAATGGCACGCTATCAGGACTGTAAATTTAAGTATAAATAAATAGGAGGCAAATTCATACTAGCATTAAATGAAGAAGACAACAAGAATATTAATAATAAAGATAGTGATTGAGAGGGCAGGAGGCATGAAAGAAAAAGTCCAGTCAGAGTCTTTAAAAAAACAATGGCAGAAAACTTAAAGCCTCTCGAGTTTTCCAGAGGTTGCTCCGGGTATGTGGAAAACTGTACTCAGTGAAGATGTTTATGTAACACCTCTCTCTTATCACTCTAACTGATAAAGTAAGGTGCAATTTAGTTATGTCAAACCCTGAACTTTGTGAAGGAACCAACAAATAAAGATGTTCAAAATAAAATCTAAATCACAAAATCGAGTAACAGCTTTTCTTGTGTCCGTATATGTCGGTGGATTGTTTAGCATGAGAGATTTGTGAGATCGGAATGACAGGAGAATCCGTGCTGTGAGGCTGCACTTTTGCAGCTTGGATGAGTCAAGAGCCTACTTTGACTGTTCCACAATTTGTCTTCGTTTTGTTGACTTCATATCTGGCCCTCTTTAGCTGGCAGTAAAGAGATTCCAGGTGGACCGTCTTACCTTAAATGAAAAGTAAAAATACAAAGAAATACTTCACCGTAAGTAGTTTTGGGAGAATTTCAGGAGAATTAGGTTGGGATACTGTCCAAAGATTCCTATAGAACACAACAGGAGGTAGTCCACTTCAAATGCAGCCTCGGTACTGAAAATGGAGGTTGGTGCATTTTCAGTACCGAAAATGGAGGTTGGTGCATAGGTAGAGCGTGCAGGAGACAACATGTACAGTATGATGCACACTCACAGCGTTTGTCTGTAGGTTCTCAGTCTTAAGAGCTTGAAAAGAGCGACTCTGAAGACACACAGCGGCAAATGCACTGGACTATCCACACACACATCTGCTCAATCCAGTATAACCGGGACTCTGTACTAGAGAGCTGGCAGGTTAACGGCTGTGTAATATCTGATCTGGCTGCATTAAACATTTGCATTCTCACATGCACTTCTGTTGGTTGATGTTTAGAAAAGCTCAGGGCTGCAGAGCATGAGTGAAAATGACTTCAGTTTTGTGTGGTTCAAAGGTCGGATGGGCCACAGAAGATTTTTAGATTTCATCCCCCCCCATTCCAATCTTTACTATTGGTCAAGCTCCCAGATCCTGCATTCCCACAATTCAGCTTGTATATATTTGTTATAGGATGGTCTCTACCTCACATCCCAACCTGCCCTCCAAGCTCTCCTTTAAAAGGACTCATGTTACTCAGTAACTTGTAGACTCTGGGTAATCTGCATGAACTATTTTGCTAAGAAAATATGGTCATTTCTTTAAAAACTTGGTCTGGACTCTGAGCTCATCTCATGTTTGCACTGGTAATTCTGGGCGTGCAGTGTTTGCATTCACTTCTACCTCTTGTGCCTTCCTTTGCAGGCCAGTGCTCAGAAGGAGTTGGAGGAAAGCTGGCAGGTGTACGCAGAACTGCAGCGTCTGGTGGAGCAGAGTCAGGCAGAGCTGGTTGACCTGATAGCCACGAGGCAACGTGAGGCGGAACGTCACGCCCAGGAAATAGCCAGGGGTTTGGAGAATGAACTCAGCCAACTGAGGAGGAGGAGCAACGAGTTGGAAGCCCATGCACAGACTCAGGACAAAGTGCTTTTCCTTCAGGTAGAGAGAGCTCCGTGTGGTTCACTCTGTGACATGCAGAAAGGTCCGGCTCTCGAGAAACTAGGTTCAAGTTTTGAGGGGAAAAAATATTTTTATGTACTAAATATAACTGGCCTTTTAAATTCATTAGTTGCTCATCCAGCTTGGCCTACATACTGAAAACACAATTAGCGTGCATTTGGGGCACAGCGCTTAGACTTAGCAGAGGAGGCTGCTGTGCCACTCGCGACAGTGGAAATCTCACAAACATCTGCTGCACCTAAACAGACTTTCTACAATTATTAATGATTTCACCAGTCAAGTCCGAACAATATGTCTTTTGAAATATACATCTCGGTTTTCCTGTTGTGGAAAACTATGCACACTCTTTACTTTTAATTGCAAAGCCAATTATCTACCTCTGTGGCCGCAGCAGCTGCGTTTGCTCCGAGATTTTGAGACACAACATCAAAAGCCTCCACAAACAGAGTCAGCCTGTTATGGCCGCTCCCTCTTGTGAATGGAGATATGGCTTTGAAGTTGCTACTTCAGAAGTTTTCTACATAGCACGAATGGAAGTGAAAGCATGAAGCCTCAAATACCCAAACACATCAAAGCTGAGGGGATGCAGACCAACGTGCATCTTTTGATGGACAGGAAATTTACTTACCACATCTGGAAAATGCCATCTACTGAGCACTCTTATTTTCCTTTCAGAGTGATAATGTCTCTGTTGTTTGTTCCCTATTATCTATTAAATAGGACAGCACTGAACATACTGTTGGCATCATGTGTACTGTACTTGGTTCATTGTAAACTCTGATGGACCATTCATCTCCCCTCCCATAACCTCCTTATTTCATGTAGAATCTGATGTCGCTGTCACCCTCACCCGAGCCCACTGATTGGTCAGCGGTCAGCATCAATACTGACCTTTATCTGGGAACCATCCGCTCCTCAGTCAGCAGCCTCATAGACAAGTTCCAGGATGAGCTTAAAAGACTGTACGGAAAAGGTAAGGGCAGCTAGCCAAACCTATTACATTATTATTTTTAAGTGCTTCATCATGTCCATAAATAGAGTGAGTATATTATAGCTATTATATTTGTGAAACTGTACAGGTTTTCAAGACAAATTTAGGTAATGCTACAGCACTGTAATACATACTGTGTAATATGCACTCACCAGCCACTTTATTAGGTACACCCATTCAAATATCCATTAATGCAAATATTTAATCAGCCAATCATGTCAGCAACTCACTGCTGCAGTTCAAACCATGCATCAGAATGGGGAAGTGACCTTGACCACTTCTGATGGCTGCTTCCAGCAGGCTAACACACCATGTCACAAAGCTCAAACCATCTCAAACTGCTTTTTTTTGAACTGTGAAAATGAGTTCACTGCACTCATCGGCCTCGCCGGTCACCAGATCTCAATCCAACAGAGCACCTTTGGGATGCGGTGGAACGGGAGATTCACATCACGGATGTGCAGCTGACAAATCTGCAGCGTGATGCTATCATGTCAATGCGGACCAAAATCTCTGAGCAATGTTTCCAGCATCTTGTTGAATCTGTGTTACGATGAATTAAAGCTGTTCCGAAGGCAAAAGGCAACCCAGTAGTAGCAAGGTGTACCGAATAAAGTTCACTGCGTATTAGTACATCTTACAGGGCTAGACAAATACATACCTTTTTTTTTAATGGTGCCACATTGAACAAACCCTTTTTCATAGAACTCTTTCCATGATTTATTTGAAATGAGTAAATTAATACTGATCATGTTTTATGCATTAAATGCAAAGTAGAGCATGTGCAGTCATTTGGAAAAGAGCGTTTTGAAAAATGTTCATAGTTACCAACATAAATTTCCATTCTACATGCGCTGCATACAGTTCAGTAGCTGTAAGAGCCCCTTTAAACTGAAAATCAAACTCACAGCAGGCTTTGCTGGGATCCCTGTGTGGATAATGAATGTAGAGTTATCGTGCAGTCCATCCTCCCTTGTCTAATACAAACCACACATCCTGTGCAAAATCCAAATCTGCGATATGTAGGTCACTGTACGAGCACTTTGGAATAGAACAGTGAGTCATCGTTGCACCACACTCACACGGTCACACATGCAAGATGGTTGGACAGATGGAGATAGTGTTGATGCCGCAGATCATCCACTTGGGATCACTGGAGAGGCAGCTGACTGACAGCAGCACATGTATCAAGCATTTAGAGCTCTGCTTCAGATCTGTGTGTTTACCACCCACATGTGCCATCTGCTGTGACTTTGACTCCCTCTCTCTGTCTGTGTTTCCCCCTCTCTCTCTTTCTCAGAGCTCCGCAAGGTGCAGAACTACTCAAGTGAGTAACACCTCTCCTCTGTTAGCTGGGTGACATCCATGTTTTCTAATTACAATTTTTCTAGGAAACACACTCGCATCAGTTGTAACTAACGTGTTAAAGAAAAGCAAGAGGGCTCTTTTTAGGAGTCCTGCATGATGGTCATTTCTTCTAAATGTCCACAAGATGGAACTACTTCTTCACAGCAGGGAGGGGGGTGCTCCAGTGGCATGCAGCAAGTTTACAGACATCTTTTGTGACATGTTCAGGAATAGGGAGCCCATTATTTTTTTTAAATAGCACAAACTGCAATAAATAATGAGGTAAATAATTTTCCCCATCTCATACACTGCTCTTACTTGTCCAGCTGAGGTGATTTTGGACCCTGCCACAGCTCAGAGGAACCTGACAGTGTCCGATGACGGTCAGCAGGTGAGGTTTGAAGAGCGCAAGTTCACCCACTCTGACGGTCCAAAGCGCTTCAGCCCAGCCCTCTTTGTCTTGGGCCGGGAGGGGATCAGCTCCGGGCGACACTACTGGGAGGTGGACGTGTCACGCAAGACGGCCTGGACGCTCGGTGTGGCCAGCACTTCGGCTCGACGCAAGGGTGAGATCAAGCTGAGTCCCGACGGTGGATTCTGGTGCCTGTGGCTGAAGAACGGGGAGATAAAAGCTCTGGCGTCGCTCCGCCTGACTCTAACACTGCCTTCCCAACCCAGTAAAATTGGAATCTTCCTGGATTACGAAGGAGGCCTGATTTCCTTCTATGATGTGAAGGGTTGTGTGCATCTCTACAGTTTTACTGATAGCTTCAGTGAGAACCTCTACCCGATCTTCAGCCCTTGCCTCCCCCAGGAGGGGAAAAATAATGCCCCTCTCGTCATAACCCCTGTTAAACACAGCTGAGGCAGTCAGTCAGCATTAGGC
>JASGAU010370701.1:0-23177 GCA_030220045.1 Australoheros facetus | reverse complement strand
AGGAGGTAATTCAGCCATTTGATTCAGGTGTGTTGGATCAGGGACACATCTAAAACCTGCAGGACAGGGGCTCTTGAGGCCTGGAGTTGAAGAGCCCTGATCTAGTGTAAGATAAACACTAAGTTCATACCTAGAGTGTTGTTTAGGTTGGGGGTGGATAGTGTTCATCTCTGTCGATAACTGTACAGAATTGGTCTTGTGAGACCCAAAGTAAATGATCTGTCTTTTTCAGGATCGATGTTCCTGCCACCCACCTCAGCATTTGGGGCAGGCCTCTACTCCATTGCTGTCTATGGAGGCTTGGTCCTGTTCAGCATGTTCCTCCTCTATGATACACAGAAGGTCATCAAGAGAGCAGAGACACACCCACTCTATGACGTGCAAAAATATGACCCCATCAATGCGTAAGTCACTCCCGGTATTAAAGGACATTAAAAATAACTTTTGCTGACTACTGTTGCTAATCTACTTGTACCAATGTGTGGATCTCATATTTATGTATTTAATCTTACAGGTGTATGGGGATTTACATGGACACACTGAACATTTTCATTAGGCTGGTGATGATTCTGGCTAATGGCGGTGGCAGCAAAAGGAAGTAAACACCAGCATGACTCCAGCTTCGCTTTCGCCTTCCATGGAGCCTGAGAAAGTCATGTTTTTTGCTAGCAGCATAAACCAGATGACTGTTATCTTTTAGAGATGAATCTTGTCTAACTGCTAGATCAACATGAATGCTTTGGAAGCATGTACAGATGAGGATTGCACTGTGGTACAAAGTACCAGTCAAAGTAAAGAAGATAAATTGTTGTATATTGCTATCACAGAGCTCTTACCTTGAATTTTGGAAGCATCTGGTTTATCCTGGGGTTTAACAGATTAGTTCAATCTGTCTGTATAAGTTTTTGCTTCCCTCAGAAGTCATTTGTATTGTTTTCTATTTATTTCCACTTGTTGGTGTTTCTGTTTTTATTAGGAGTGTAAATCCAGAAATGTCACAGAATAACCAAAAGGCCACATATGCCAACCATAGATTGTACAATAACCTATGTTGTATGTAATTGTCTGAGAAATTCTCTGGTATTGCACTTATGTAATGGGTTAAAGAGGCAGTGGTTCATACTGTTTTTGAAATGGATGCAGTAATTTGAACAATGGAATTGGTAAATAAAAAAGTCACTGTTATGTGTTTTGCAAAATGTTTGAAATTTAATCTGCACTAATAAGTCAGAAATGATAACATTAGGGTGATTTTATCTATATAAAAACACACATATTGCCAAAAGTATTCGCTTATCTGCATTCACAGACATATGAGCTTGAGTGACATCCCATTCTTACTCCATAGGGTTGATGTTGGCCCACCCTTTGCAGCTATAACAGCTTCAACTCTTCTGGGAAGGTTTTCCACAAGGTTTACGAGTGTTGCTGGGAATTTTTGACCATTCCTCCACAAGTGCATTTGTGAGGTCAGGCGCTGATGTTGAATGAGAAGGCCTGGCTCACAGTCTGCTCTAATTCATCCTGAACAGTGCAGGCCAGTCAAGTTCCTCCACACCTAACTCGCTCATCCATGTCTTTATGGACCTCGCTTTGTGCACTGGTGTGTAGATATGTTGGAACAGGAAAGGCCCATCCCCAAACTGTTCCCACAAAGTTGGAAGCATGAAATTGTCCAAAATGTCTTGGTAGGTGGAGGCATAAATGGTTCCTTTCACTGGCACTTAAGGGTCTAAGCCTTACTTCTGTAAAACAACCCCACACTATAATCCCCCCCCTTCCACCAAACTACACTTGGCACAATGCAGTCAGACAGGTACCGTTCTCCTGGCAACTGCCACACCCAGACTCATCCATTGGATTGCCAGAAGAAGCATGATTTGTCACTCCAGAGAACACGGCTCCACTGCTGGCGTGCTTTACACCACTGTATCTGACGCTTTGCTTTCCGTTTGGTGATGTAAGGTGATACATAAAACAACTTATAAAAGCATACAAACAGAAGATATGATAATTCATAATAAACAGAATGGAATTTATACCATAATTCCAACAAAGGCTTGGATGCAGCTGCTTGGCCATGGAAACCCATTTTTATAAAGCTCACTATGCACTGTTTTTGAGCTAATCTGAAGGCCACATGAAGTTTGGAGGTCTATTGATGGACTCAGCATCTGCTGACCCCGCTCTGACATTTCACATGGCCTACCACATTGTTATAATACCACTAACAGTTGACTATTGAATATTAAGTAGTGAGGAAATTTAACAACAATTTGTGTGTCCCTTATTAAAATTTTTCTTTTCCCCCGCTATTTCACATTTTGCTGTGAGACTGGCCCATACTTTATATTTTTATTCTAAAACTTATTACTATTACTGTACTTAAGTAGGATTATGGCTTTAAATATGGTTACAAATACTTGTTCTGCTACTGTATAAAAGTTACTAAATACAAAATTTTCAGGTTCTTATGCAGTGTCAATTTGCATAATGCATCTATATTAGGGCATAGGGCTGAATCTGACCCGTAAAATCACACCCAGTGTTTTCTACAGTAGTTTTAAACACTGTATGTATATATCACATATCCATTTTCTCTGCCTGTTTCTATTCTGCTATTCTTAGTAACACCTGTGCTTAGCTGCCATGACAACAATGAAGCAAAAATATCTGCTCTGGCCAATAAGAGTGATAAAGTTCAGTGCAAAAAAACCCCTTTAATTCAAATAACAAGGGCGCATCATAAGATTAATTGTTGTGAGTTGTGGTCTAAAACAACTGTTGCCACTAAATATCCCCAAACTGAAATATTTTAATGTTTATCTAGCTCTCCCCACTTTAGACCAGACTGAGACCAGTGGGAGTCCACCTTGTATTTCCCTATAAACAGTCAGTGTGTTGCAGCAGATGACAAAGGCTTAGTGTAGTAATCCTCTTGTGCACCATCTGGCTGTTCCTCTAAAATTAAACCTTCAAACCAGGGCACTTGCAGCAGATGCTAACATCTGTAAATATGCAGGTGTTTCATTAAAGCACATACACGTGGTGCATGCAGCTGTCAGGCGTGGTTTTAAATCTCGGATAATGTTCATGTTAAGAACATGTATGATTCATGTATATTGTGTATTGAAAAATCCTACAGATGGGAGGGATAAAGAGGGCAATAATGGATGAGCCTGCAGAAAGCTTCAGTTTGCAGAGATCTGCCATTACCGGGGATAAAATTTGATTTCTGCCAGTCATTTTCAGATTGATGACCAATATTTGGTTAAGGTCCAAGGTTTGTACTGCTTAAAATAGGCATGAGGCCATTTGTTTTTATATAAGAAGACAGACAGTTAAGTTCAGATGATCTGTGCTTGATCTTAAGCTTTTGTCACTTCAACCAGCAATGCTGTAGAAACAGATGCATCATCAGTACTGTTATTATTCTCTTTTCTATTCTGTTGTCTAATTTTTTTAAAAACTGATTCCCCGCTCGAGGGCTTCAATAAAGGACATATGCATATTGAACACTTCAAGTATATTAACCTCTGCTAAGGAAGTTATGTTTTTGGTAGCATTTGCATTCGTGTGTGTGCGTCTTCGTTCTGTTTGTAAACACGGTAGCTGGAAAAGTTTTGAATGAGTTCTGATAAAACTTTGTCAGGGAGTAGAGAGGGGTCGTGTTAACAGTCTATTAAAATTTGACTTGCAGCCACCAAAGTCTTCAAGGTCAGCTTAATGAATTATTTGTCAAAAATTGACAAAAAAATGCTTAAAACTTTGAAACTGATTTTTACAGGTGTGTGTGTATTGTCAAGATAGAAAGTACTGTATAAAGATTTAAAATATCTTGTCAAATTTGACCTAAATATCTAAATATTACATTACGTTGGACCTCTGACCTCTTCTTCAAGGTCAATAAGGTCAAACGTTCATAAAATGTCTTTTTATCTTTAAAACTGTGCTTAAAATTCTCCTCCCTTTGTTTGTATTGGCAACATTTAGGAAATGATACTGGTTTAAGAGGATTCTAAATATCACATCCATAGATCATAACACATTATACCTCTGATCTCACTTTTACATTTCACATCTGCCTTTCTTTCAAGTTGTCCCCAAAATGTGTTACATTTTTAAAGAAAGTATTGTCAAGAGAAAGAAAATGAGCTGCATAGACAGTTAGAAATATACTGTAGTATAATGTATTTTAAACTCAAGTTATTCATGTCCAGTTATTTACAAATCAATGCTTATTATTCATTACCTACTCCTTCATAATGTTTATGTAATTAAAGTAAACATTTGTCATATTACTTTTAAAGTAAACTTCCTAAAGTATGTTTAAAAAAGAAAACAAAATGAATATATACAAAATACAGTACTATTCCCTTAAAGTAAATACTGCCCAGAGAGTGAGCTGGCTTTGCAGAGGTTTGTGCTCTTGGAGGACTTCTTGTTTGATAGTAAAAAAAAATTTGTATTATTACTTTACTGGTATTTAGTATTGGTACTTACCAAAATACTTTTTTTTGTTTCTGTAACAGTTAATCCACCAGTGTGCGCAAGCTCTTTAATTAAAATAATATATTTAACACTAACATTTAATTCCTGTTGTTATCAATGTATTTTCAAATGTACTGTTTTACAAAAAAGGCTGAAAAAATGGTACATTAAATTACATTATTTTTTATTAGAATGCCAAATTACAGTAATTTATTTGCATTCCTGAACAGAAATGTTAGTTTTAGTTGTTGAATGTTATGCATGATTGATTTATGACTTCTCTCTTTGTTATTTGCCCAATAAATAAAATAAGAATTTTTTTAGTATGAAATATGTTTTTGACAACTTTCTAAAATATTCTGGTTTCGTGTTTTTCTAAGACTGGTGGTCAAATAATTATATATGTGTGTGTACATTTATCTAATACCCATGTACTTCTAACATTTTGAATGTAGGAGATCCGTTTAATAATTCTGAGTTTCTATGTTTCTGTGCTAACATTTCTCTGCCTTAAATGTTTAATGTTCAGCCAGGGACCATTTTTACACCTGTGAATGCAGGGAGTGAACACCGCATGCTCTGCACTAGGAATGAGTAAACAGTTAACGCAGGAGCTGAAATGGCAGGAAAACGTGTTCTTGCATGACCCCTCCTTGTAAATTATTTTTAAATTAAAAAAAAAGGTGCAAAAAACTCTTCGCAGGCTCAAAACGTCATACTCACTTTTCCACTCTGGTCTTCACAGAGTGTCACTTTTTTTTTTCTTTCATGAAATCAGCTGTTTATTTGGGGGTTGTAGCGCTTCTAAACTGAGTGCCGTGCTTTGTCTTTGCGTTGCTTAGTTTGCTGGTAATTCATATCAGAAGGATGTCCTACAGTTTCAGACGGTTCTTAGTGGTAACCATCCTCTGGAGCCTCCAATAAATGTCAGTTCTGGGTGCGTGCTGCACATTTGTTTCTTTTTGTTTTTTCCTTGTTCTTGTTTTAGTTTTTTGTTGGGCCGAAATTTGTGTTTTGCTTTATCCTTTTTATTTATAGGCTTTTAACAAGCCCATTAGTCACATATAATCACAGTAGCCTAAACTGCCTGTTGTTGCCATCTTTGCCAGCTCAGTGACCAACACTAGCCTGAGCTGCACTTGGATCTCTCATTCACTTACAGCCAATAGGCTTTCTTTAGACCTTGTACTCTACTTTCCCCAGGAAACCCAGTGACCTGCCAGTCTCCAGTCCTCATGTCACAAACTGCCGATAACAGCAACCAAAGATCTGAGCTGCAAACCTTTTAAGCATTTCTTAACTTAAAGTAATACTGAGAGCATCACTGTTTCCAAATGAATCATGGATGCAATGCCTCATGTGTGCACTGACAAATGTGCGGTGAGGTGTGATGATCACACCATATTGTGTGAAACCTGAACTCTTGTCCCTCCATGATCTGAGAGAATTCAGAGTGAGAGCAGTGTGGTAGAAGATGTGTGTGTTGAGAGAAGGGATGCGTCACTGGATTAGTGTCTGAGACTCTGTCCCAGCCTCTTCCTACATCTGAGCCTGCTGAGACGCCTCGAGAAGGGCACAGCACTCACTGCTTGCTTTCCCTCCACCAAGCCTTCCACATGAGCAAGCCAAGCCTTACGTCCCCACCAGGATGAAGAAAGAAAAGAAAACACATGCTTTACTGTTTCTCCTCATGCTTCACGTCACCTTGGGTAAGGCGCTGCTTTTCTTCTTTTGTCTTTGTTGTGTGTGGTTAGGACTTCTTGCCTCGTTCTTATCTGGTTAATCCTCTAATGCACAGAGGGCATGTCTATCCTAGTGTAGACTTTCATGCTGCTTGTTCATCATGAAATTCAGTGTGCAATTCTGTTTTTGTTTGTATTTTAGTACTACAGCCTTCAATTTAAATGTATTTGTAATTTAACTCTTTCCTCCTCCCTGTTTTCAATTCCTGCCCTTTTTTTTTAGCAAGTGCAAACTTCTCACTGGAGATAATAATAATAATTAAGCAGCTATTTCTATTAAAAGAACAATTTGTTATGGTTTAACTGGCATTTGCGCAGGTTGTATAGTGTATGGAGCAGCTTTCTTGTAGGTTAGGTCATTGTTTTTTTGTTTTATGTCTTTCTTCTGCTCAAATAACTTGGATCATGTTTATCCTTTTTTTATCATAAAGGGCAATCAGACTATGCTCCATATTTTTATGACAATGGACCCAGCAGTACAAATGGGAATATGGCCTTGTTCAGCATCTCTGAGGATACACCCGTTGGTGAGTCACACGTGCAATTTATTAATAGTTTTGACTGTTTCGATTTTGGAATCATTTCAGCGTGTGATTACGTTTAGTGTAGTTAGAGATGTGTGGTTTAAGTGCCTAAGTGTAATCATGAAATGATCACACATGGTGCTGAAGCTCCGGCTAATCACCGTAAGACCTTTTGGATTGTGACGTACATCCAAGACTTACGGGAAGAAAACAATATGAGCGCAGGCTCGTCTGAGCTAACTGTCAAACGTGCCTTTTACACCTGTGCTGCATATAGACGTGTCATGTTTCTCATGCCCATTTCAAAGGTTTTGACCCTGCATTTGTTCTTTTCTCACAGGAACACAGATATACATCTTAAATGGCACAGATCCAGAGGCAGATCCAGTACGATATGGCCTAACTTTTGAGAAGGGCACCAAAGAATATTTTAGAGTGGACCCCAAGTCAGGAAACGTGACTCTAATTCAGGAACTCGACAGAGAGGTGAGCCTTTTAATAAACACTCCTTTTCTGAAAACAGAGACAAAAAAAACAACAATGCTTTGGCTCAAAGTGACATGACATCTTTATTTTTCATAGAAACAAGGTGAAATCTCAGTGCACGTGAGCATAACGGATGGTCGTAATAAAGTATGTTTTTTTCTGATTATGTCATATATTTTTCTTTACTGTGTATTGCCATTAATCATGCTGGCTACCATTTCTCTGCAAAGAGTGTAGATTTGTAATAAGCTGTAGCTAAAGCAATTGTTTTTGTGGTTTGTAATTGGGTTTCATCTTTGTTTTAGGTTGTTGAGACAGTGAGAGTGTTTGTCACGGATGCCAATGATGAACCACCTGAATTTCAAAACTTGCCTTTTCTCATTGATGTTCCAGAGGTATATTATATAAAATAACTATACAGTTATAAGATAGTAAAATGAATATTATAGATGCCTTCTAGAGTTCAAACAAATTAAATAATGGGGATTTAATATCATTTTAACATCACTGAACTTTTTTCCTTTACCAGAACACTGCTCCAGGAAGCAGCATCTACAGAGTCCAAGCAGTGGATAAAGACATGGGCTCAGGAGGCAGTGTTTCCTATTATCTACAGGTAACTTTACAGCTTAATTGTTATGCAGTTTTGTTACCTTGGCACCGTTAAAACCATATGACCAGCTTGGGCAAAATGGTAAATGTTTTTGAAGCTGAACTGAAGCAAAGATTCACAAAGCTACCACTAAAATTCAGGCACATTAAAGGAGTTGTGGTGAATTTTAACCACTAAATCGCTGTGTTTATTTTGATTCTAATTTAGTTGTTTAAACTTAGATGAAAAATGCAAGCCACATTTTCCAAATTAAAATTTATTATACTCCCAGACCCAAATATTTCCTGAAACATTCACACTTGGTTAACTCGGGCTACTGCAGCCATGTTTAATCAGGCATTAGAAAAACACTCCAAAATGTAGCACCTAATTGTCTGCAGCAACACGTGTGCAGAAAAGTGGCCTAATGTGACCCAGGCTAAAACAGTTAAAGCTTTTTTTAGCCGTGTTGCACATGGTGCCCAGATTAATGCTGAGTTCGTTGTGTGTACTAAACGCACATGGAGCTCTCTTAACTCTCACATCCTGGGATACTCCCTGAAGTCTGCCAGCACCTTGATCCTCTCAGGGCTCAAGAATTTATTTTTACCATTTCATAGCCTTTTTTTTTTTTTTTTTTCTACTTAAACCTTGCATTTTTAGGATGCTCTTCTATTGTTTGATCCGCTTTCTGCTTTATAATCCACTAAAATATGTATTGTATTTTTTATTACCAAGATTGCAACTCTATTAAGCAAATAGTGACGTTTTTAACTGGCTTGGTATGACCTTAACACTCAGGGATGACCAGAGGTCGGCCTGACATCATGAGCACTGCGCTACCATGTCGAGGGAGGAAAAGGGCATTCGAGTGATGGGATAGTGCTGCAGGGAAAGATTAATTTTATACCAGAGAGCAGTCTGGAAATCGTGTTATTTTAGTGGATTAAATTTCAATTACATTTGAGCATAGTATTGAAAGCTTAACAGGGGCTTAGATCTGGTCTGGGCCAACAGCTGACAGCACAGTGGTTGTTAGCGTCCATGTGTCAACTATGAGACAAAGCTACCCTGAAATCCCAAGGTTAAAGAGAGGCAAGTTAAGACTGATTGTTACCCTGTCTGAAATTAGCTTTATTGCCCTTGATTGCTAAATTCAAGTACAAATAAAGCACTCCCGCTGCAATCCTGACTAACTGTGACTGTTTATATTATCAGACCTCCCCGTTTACCAAGTTCACTATTGATGGACACAGTGGGATCCTTAGAGTCAAACCTGGCGAGACTTTGGATTTTGAGACCACACCAACACATTTTGTGATAGTGGTTGCAAAGGTGAGAGGTCACTGTTGCACTCTTATATTTGGGTTATCTCTTTATTATCATCATTTTTGACATTTAATTCAAGTCAATTCAAGCTAAATGTCAAGTAAAATTAGGAGCAGAAAATTGCAAGCATTTTTAAAAAAGATTGGAGGAAAGTAAAGAGTGAAAAGAAGAGAACATAGAGCTGGGAAATAAAATCCCATTGTTGCCAATTATAATGGATTTCACTGTCTAGGTTCTTTTTTTGATAAAGGCATAATTCCTTACAAAATTACACTAAACCATTGACATGTGTAAAATCCTATGCATGTGCTTCCCATATTTCATTTATGTATTTTTTTACTTTGTGATTTTTTTAATATAGCATATTAACAAAAACCAAACCCATTCAGCTGGTTGAACCAAATCATCTCTTTAAAGAGCAAGTCATTGTTCTTAGCATTTAGCTGGTTAAAAGACTGAAAAATTATTTTGGTTAAATTAAATATTTTTGAGGGTGGGCTTCAAGAATAAGCTGTTATGGGAGATGTCATATAGTAAATATCCCATAATCCCAACAGGCTCAAATGTAATATGAACTTATCCTTATCTAATCATGCTTTGGATGAAAGGGTCATCTACATGTGTAGCTAATTATACCATGTGGTAACTCTGCTTTCTGCCTTTTTGTTGTCTCAGGATGGAGGTGGAAAATACAAGGGAAAGCATCAGGTGTTGACCTCCACAGCCACAGTAACAATTAATGTTATTGATTCCCAAGACATGCCTCCATACTTTGTAGGGATCCCGTACTTTGGTTACGTCTATGAAGTCTCTGTTCCTGTGAGTTTGTCTCATTCTCAGCAGTGAATTTGATTATGATTATTGCTTTTGTCTACATTGAGTTGATGTACTTTTCTTTTTACTTCCAGGGCTCTGAAATATTCACAGTGTACGCTAAAGATGGTGACCAAGGCAATCCTAACCCGATACATTATTCCATTATTAATGGTAAGAACAAAAAAGAGGCAAAAAGATCCAAGTTCAGCTGCTTGCTGGTAAAGCAAATGTGTGTTACTGTAGCTTGTTTTAGATAATGATCAGATTTCAAACATATCTACAAAATCTCTGTCAATATCTTTCAGGTAGTGATGGCATGTTTGACATAAATAGCACGAGCGGTTGCATCACCCTGACAACTTTTCCATCTCTGCTGAAAAATGAACTGTTTGAAATCAAAGTCAAGGTAACAAACTTTCCTACTTACATTCACGTGAAAAAGGAACTTTTCACAGCACTCCAGCGAAAAAACTAACTACACCTCATGATTCAGTAGCTTGTAGAACCACCTTTAGCAGCAATAACCTGAAGCAACTGTTTTCTGTAACTTTACCAGTCTCTCTTGCATGGTTGTGGAGGAATTTTGGTCCACTCTTATTTACAATGTTGCTTCAATTCATTGAGGTTTGCAGGTATTTGTTTGCACACAGCACTCTGTTTGTGTTGATATGCTGTGTTTGGTTTTCACCAAATGTGGAGCTGTGCATTATGGCCAAATATCTTCATTTTGACCTAGTCTGTCCAAAGGACATTTTTTTAGACAGAAGAGGATTTCTTCTGGCAGTCCTTCCAAACCATACTTGTTCAGTCTTTTTTTTAAATTGTACTGTCATGAACTTTAACATTTAACATGCTAATTAAGGGCTGTAGAGTCTGAGATGTAGCACGTGGGTTTAGTATTGTCTGACCTTGGGGTGAATTTTCTGGGATGTTCGGTCCTGGTTAAATAGTGGCATTGTGTTAACAAACACCTGAGTGCATAAAGTCCTATGAAAACTCTCTTTTTCACTTGTGCTTCTTAAGACTCTCATTACTCTATAATTTTATTCACATATATATATATATATATATATATATATAAACTTTTTTTTTTTTTAAACCCAAGGCATCTGAAGTAGGGCCAAACAATGAGCTGCAGGACTATGATGTTACTATAGTGACTGTGCGTGTGGTTGATCTCAACAACCATCCTCCAACCTTTTATGGAGAAAATGGACCACAGAACAAATTTGAAGTCACCATGTATGAGCATCCGCCTGCAGGGGAGATCCTCCGTGGCTTTAAGATTACAGTCAACGACTCAGATCAGGTACATATATTTCCACAATTAACTCATCCTCAGGGTTTGGACATGCAGTAGTGTGGTGTAACTAGTTGATAACTGTGATAAAAGCTGGTGCACTAATAGCAAAAATTAAAGTATGCTGTCTGGCACTGTCACTCACTATGCCCTCATGGTTATCCTCCTCATCTTGTTTAATGGCTCATGTAGAACAACATGACAGCTGCACACCTATTTCCTTTACGTGATGGGTTTCCGCATTGTGCTGCCTTTTTTAGGGAGCAAATGCCAAATTTAAACTGAGGCTAGTGGGGCCGAGCCGAGTTCTTCGAGTGGTTCCCCAGACAGTCCTGAATGAAGCACAGGTGACCATCATAGTGGAAGACACATCTGGTATCGACTTTGAAAAGGGGCCAACCCTCTCTTTTAAGGTAAGACGTCATATTGGCAATATTACAATCCATCACAGTTAACGAGTGTTGTAGAAATAATGTTGTTAGTTATTTTACTGGGTGGACAATCTGTTTTGATTACTAGAAAATATGGGTGAAGACATGCTGTAATTTTGATTAATGGTTTTAGTCCATGAATTAATTGCATTTTCATGGTCTTAAGCTGTGCCTGTATACTGATACATTGTAAATGTTGCAATACAAATACATATTAATTTCTTATGGAATCCTACATCCTGTGATAAACTATTACAATTACTTCATTGACACAAGATGAAAGAAAACTAAGACAGTTGTCAAGGATTTTCTTTTTTTTACACTACAACCACAAGACTCTTCCTCGAGCTTCTAAAAAATACACAGTTGCCATCTTAAACATAATTCAACTAATAAAGCACATATGAAATATATCACCTTTTGTAAAGTGCTATAAAGATAATATTTTTTAACTCGGGCTAAAAAACCATCATATAGATTGTCTATTAGAGGCACCTCTGTCTGTTATTATCTGTTGTTATGACTGTAGATAAGTGTTACAACACGCTACCTGCAAAGTCCAGAAGTCACAGTGGGTAGCTATAACATAATAAACCAGCAAACCACAAACTGAGTCTTGCGTGAACTTAAAGAATTTATTTACAGTTATCTATTTACAATTAACTCAATGTCACTAAAACAAAAGGGGAGGGAAATCAAAAGGAAGCATGCCAATCATCAGGGTCTCCAAAGTCAAAATCCCACCCCCCAGAAAAAGGAAGTCCTAAGTTTTGGGTTAAACAAAAGACAATGCCTAAGCTACCTGGCTGGCCACAAAACAGGAGAAAAAAGTGCAGAAACTAAAATGAAAGAGAACCCCTACCGAGCTTCCACCAACAAAACAAAACCAAGTTTTTGCATGAACAGCCCCAGTCCAGCAACCACACACGTCTGAGCCCAATAGCCAAATGGCAGGGAGCACTTGCTGCTGGAGCTATAATGTATAGGTTGTCCCTCAAATGATCACAACGCTGTTCAACCGTGGCAATCAGGCAAGAAACACCTAGAGCAGAGAGGAAGGAGGAGAGCAGCTCTCTTTAAGAAAGAGGCCAAAGGTCAATGGCCATAACAATAAGTAATAACAACATTAGCACCTTAACATGTCTGTGACTGTTTTATTTCATTAACCACACTGACATCAACTTAAAAAATATAAATAAATAAATCTGAAGCGTTACAGCTTCACAGAGCAGCTAGTGTGGGTTTGATTTTCCTATCTGTTCATAAACTAATTGATTATAAGTAGACTAAGGCTTTCAGCACTAATTTAATCACTCTGAATTTGTCTTCCTGCAGCTGCTGGCGGTGGAGATCGACACTCCCGAGCGGTTCAGCGCAACAGCAGACATAGTGATCAACCTGCTGGATACAAATGACAATGTCCCTAAATTCACATCCGAGTATTACATAACCAGAGTCCCTGAGAACTCTCCCGGAGGCTCTAGTGTTGCATCTGTAACAGTGAGTCAGTTGCGGTTAAACTCTGATTTAACCCGATCAAAGTGATTATATAATTCATCTTTCCTCCATTAAATGCATATTGCTCAGTGCAATTCATTAGATAAAATAGGCTGGTGCCAGACAAAAAACAGGCTTAGCGCTCTCTTCCTTCAGTTTGCTACTCCTGGTTATGAAATTCACTATCTCCATGTCACAATCTGGCATGTGCCCTATGTTACTCCTCATCGAGGGGGATTATTAAAAAAATATATTGGCACATTTGTCCCTTGCCTGTCATCATACTGTATGTACCCTGCAAACAGGCAATATGTCCAAGCTAAGCAGTGAGAAGTAAAAAGCTTAATTTTGCTTCAAGGTTAATCATGCTGACCCATGCCTTCTGAACATCCCCTCACAACACACTGTACATGAGCTTAAGACCCTATCTAGCTCTAGTAAAAATAAAAGACTTAATTGTGGCCAGTCACCCTAACGTAACCTTATTTATTTGCAATTCATTTTTGCATACCTTGGTATAATTTAATTTACCTTATAAGTAAATAATGTTACAATATGTACAGTTTATACTTTGTTGGGTAAGCATTAGGTGTATAATCTCCTTCATTTTTTTTCCTCTAGGCAATTGATCCAGATTCTGGGCCTTGGGGTGAAATCAAATATACGATTTATGGATCAGGATCTGATTTGTGAGTATAAACCTTTCATTCCTGCCAGTGTTGGTTCGTTCTGCTCTGATATTTACAGTGACTCTGGCATTTCCACAAAATGCATCACACAGTGTAAAGTTATTTTGAAAGTATGACTCAAAAGTGCTCCGAAGCTCAGGGTGTTTGGTGCTAAGAGGACACTAGTCTTGAGTCATTTTTTTGTCTTTGATGAAGGAGGTAAGCGGGAAACCAGTTTGATTGGCCCCTCTGCAACACAAACAGCTCACTCTAAAATGGCTGCAAGATGCTGGCTAATCTCCTAATTGGATTCGTGGGTTAAAAATAGACAGCCTGCTCCATCTCACATAGGCAGAGCCAATTAACATGCAATGTGACAGCTGGAGCCACAGAAACGGCAGCTTTGAAAAGCAAGGCAGCATACAGGGAAGGAAAAGTGAAAATTTATGCCTGTCTGCAGGCTGCAACCTGAGTTAATTGTGTGAAAGTTATCAGTTTCAAGGAAACTTGTGAAATTTCACAGCAAAAAACAAGACAGAAAAAAAATGGCTGCAAGCCCAGTGTTGAGCTAGACAGCTCCCGAGAAGCTTTCAAACTGATAAAGCTGCAGTGTGTAAGAGAAAACATCTATTCCTTTATAATAAAAATATAAAGTTATTCTGAATGTGTTATACTGATTACTGATTACTTTAAAGCAACCACTGGAAAGTTAGAAAATCTCAAATCTACATTCACACTGTTTGAAATAATAAAATGTTTAGTTTTGTGGATCCAAATGTGCAGAAAACACACAGTGTTAGACAGCCATTTTTAACTGGGTAAAGGCAAGTGACAGAGAAAACCTGCCTCTTTAGCAATCTCGGGCTGAAAATGCACAATTTGTAACATTCTTACAAGAATGAATGTAAAAAAAAAAGAAACTGCTGCAATCACCAATTCCAAATTTGATGATAATTGTGTAAATAATTTAAATCTTTCTACATAGATTGGTAATGTGTCTTTAAGGAAGCAACTCATAGAAAATATTCTCTATACACGGCCGGGCTCAATAGTTATGACCCAAACAAATAGTGGTCTAAAACTAACTTTTCTGTTTCTACACATTGTTAAATCAGTTGAATTAACATCTGAACCCTTGCAGTACAACACGTCTGTCAAACGAGAGCGGGAAAGTTGTTTTTTATAGCAAAGTGTGAGTCATGTAGAGATTCACAGGGAGCAATGAAAATCTGTCACTTGAGCTGTGAATTATGATGCCTGTATTAGAAACGCCTGGTTCGTTGAGACGACACTAAATGGACATCTGTGGTTGTGACTCATACGCTGTCTGATCTGAACTGCAGGTTTTCCATTAACGCTTCATCAGGCCTCATCACCACACAGCCCTGGACCAGCTTGGATGCAGAGGTCAGGTCAAAGTACAACTTTTATGTCAAGGCAGAGGATTCAGAGGGGAAGTACAGCTTGGCTGAAGTCTTTGTCAGCGTCACTGACATGAACGACCACGCTCCTGAATTTGATGAAGAGCTCGTGGAGAAGACCATGATTATTGGCACGCCTGTCAAAGTAGAGGTACATTATGCTTTGTTATTTATCTGTTTCTTCTCTTTTCACTCTCACCAAGTTTCAGCTTTTTGGTTGTAAACTGAATATTTTGGGTGCTTAAAACTAGTCACCATAGCAGATAGATCTGCATGTTTGATTTAGCACAGATTTTTACACTGGATCCCCTTACAGACACAACCCTCCCAGGAATTTGTGTCTTCTCCTAGTCTCAAACCACATCTTAGGTATAACCACCACACTATGGAACCATTGAAAAAAAAAAAAGCAAGTCACTAGCAAACTAATTGGTAATATTCCATAGCTGAAAATACACAAAGTTTGCTCCTGTCTCATAAAAACTACAGCAAAAACCTATTTTAGGAATATACAGTGGTGTGGATTAACTAGTAACATGTAACTAAATTACAGAAATAATCATCGTAATGAATAACAGTTACTGTGGAAAAAATATGTCATCACAATATTTTTTCTAAGAAGCTGATTTGTAGAGTGATTCTTCTGCTTTTCATCTTTTTTGGTGTGCAGGAATGCAATAATTTGGCTAAATTTTCATGCAATTTGAGTTCACGAGTAGGGTGGCTAATCAGGGGTTGCATCCATATTTAGACCATGGACTGTATGTTATAAAGAAGTCACCCAAAATGTGGTTTGGGACTCCACACTTTGAAGCCTTAAAGTAAGCATTTTGGCTGTCCCCATGCTGTTTTATTGGAGCCAGTAGTTCCCATGTTTGTATGAGAGGTGTGGCGTTAGCTAACACCAGCAAAATTGATTAGGAATCTGCATTCATAAGCTACACGGTGAGATACACAGACACGTGTCTGCAGATTAGTACTAAATAATGCACTACAAAAAATACTCCAATTTCACTCTCCAAAACTGAATCACAAACTTATTGGACAGTTTGTAATGCACAGTGAGGGATAATATTAGTTGAATAATTGCATTAAAAATGCTCGAAAAGACACTGAGAGCACAGGAATCAGACTTCAAGGTGGCCCCAACCTTAACTCCAGTATCAAAATGAAAGTCATATTAAGATTCACCCACCATAGAACTGATATGAAGGAGGAAGCAATCAAAGGCCAAAAGCTTTTTTCGTACCAGACTTTTTAAGAGTCTGTGGGGATTGGCACGTGTTTGGAGCCACCCATGAGTGGTCATTAGACGAACTGAAGGTTTTTGGCACTTTTGCATTGGCTTCATGTTTGAGAATCCAGAAGTTTCTACTTGGTTTAGACAGTCTCCATTCTTTTGGCAGTATGAACTCACATTTTCAAGTAGACTATGTACCAGTCTTCCATGCCACACTTTGCTGGAAATGCAAAAATAGTTTCCTTCTCAATTAGACAAGGACTCTAGCATTACAGTAGAGTGTAAAGTTTGTTTATCTGAGGTAAAAATGCTGTCAGCACTGAAATGCTTGATTTCAAACCTGAAAAAAATCTGCAGCCTTATACACGATCTCTATGGTCCCACATTAGTTGTTTTACCCTAATTTACACTATTCAGAAGTGTGATGCTTTTTACAGGCCGTGGATGAAGACGCGGAGTCGCCAAACAATGTCATTGAATACTCCATCATGACCGCAGATCCTGACAATGCATTTGAGATCAATGCCAACACTGGGGAGATCAAATTGAAGCCCTATATTAAGTCTATGGAGATTGTGCATAACATCACTAAGCAGAAGGACTGCAAGTGGTCTGTAGTGGTCCAGGCCAGGGACCGAGGCTCTCCGTCCTTCAGCACAACAGCTGTGGTCAACATAGATATCACAGAGGCGGTAAGACTTGCTCTGGTTCGCCACGTGCTTGCAGTGCTTCCTATTCCAGAGCTGAGCTGTAGACATACATTTTAACATGAGACAATAGGAACTGTTGCCATGCTTCTGCTAAATCAGCTTCCTTGTTTCAGCTAGTCAGATTTCATTGACCTCATCTACTTTAAAGGATAACACTGGTAGTTTCTTATGGTTTATTTAAAGATCAGAACTAACAATGAGCTTTCCTACTAACAAGTGATGACTGCATTGTCACACCCTGATTAAGCTAATCCTCTGTTGTTCTCCAAAAGTTATTAAAGTTGCTAATTGTTCATCTTTGGGATGATTGTTGATGGCCAGTATTAACCACAGATCATATATAATAGATGGGCTTATTTTCTAGGTTTGATGGAAAGCAGAGGGTAACTTCTCTGATGGCAAAAAGAGGTTAGAATTGTAGAACTTGATTCATAGCCTCAGTAAACACTGTCCTGATGAGTTCATAGTCTGGATTGCTAGTTTCAGGTCTTTTTGATGCAACATGATGTTCATTTTGTAAATTACAGTTACAGATACTGTTACAGTAACAGCAACAGTAAAGTAGACAATAAACCAGGTTATTTGTTACAGTGGGGCTAACTTATGATTAACGGTGTCCCTCAGTTTCTCTGTCAAATCCAGCCTTCTTATTTTTATCCAGTTTCAAAAAGCCAAGATGATTAGTGCCAAAGACACTTCACTAATCAATGGGTGATATCCCGCTAGCTACATATTTATTTTATAGACATTCCCCCGGCTGCTTTCAAAGGGCAGTTAAAAGTTAGTTATTTAATACTCTTAATTATTGTTAATTATTATTACAGGGTTTTTAACTCATTAAGTCTACATTTGTATGTTGCTGAACAGCTTTTGCTTAAAGAATAAAGTTCCGTATTTGTCAAAATGAATTATTTGTACAGAAAGAGTTTTAAGCATTCTTGGAATGAACTACTGTACACTCACCGGCCATTTCATTAGTTACACTTGTTTACCGTCTCGTTAATGCAAATATCTAATTAGCCAATCACACGGATTCACCAAAATTGGACAATAGAAGACTGGAGAAATGCTGCCTGGTTTGATGAGTCTTGATTTCTGCCTCAGCATTCAGATGGTAGGGTCAAACTTTAGCATAAACCGCATGAAAGGATGGCTCCATCCTGCCTTGTATCAATAGTTCAGGCTGGTGGTGGTGATGGTTGTGTAATGGTGTGGAGGATGTTTTCTTGGCATGCTTTGGGCTGTTTAGTACCAACTGAGCAGTGTTTAAACACCACAGCCTACCTGACTGTGCCCATCTTCTGATGGCTGCTTCCAGCAGAACAATATGCCATGTGTATGGCATGTGTCATACATGGTCGCCTGCTTGTTCACTGAGCCACCCTGGCGCTCGTTTGTGGAAAATTTTATACCAGTTTTGAGCCTTGAAATATGAATATAAGTTGTGAACAAATATCAGTATTATCCTTGAAAGTGTTCACTCATTTGCATTAATCCATATTTTTCTAATATTGATGTTTTCACCCGTGATTCCATTCGTTCACTCTTCATGATGACTTTTCATGATGTTTTTGGTTCTGTTTGTGTGTTGTGTATCGTGCTTTTCAGATCAAAGGTCGAATTGTTTCATACTTCATGGGCCTCAGCAAGCGTCCGCTGACTGTTTTTGGAATTTTTTTCAGCATTCTCATATCCCTTGTTTTACTAACAGTCTGCATATCCACTATCCTGTACTGTAACGCAGTGAAAAAGTCCCGAATCAACCCTGAGAGTAACTATATTAAAGTGATCCGCAGAATCAAGTGAGAAATGAATGATGCTTGCGCTTCATTTACATTCATAAACATCAAAGTTATGTTCACTGGCTGGTTTAGGTCTGTAAAAGAGTACTGGAGCACATTAAAAAAAACAAAAAAAAACAATACAATAACAAGTTTTTGTTTTTATTTTTGTTTCTTTTTATTCAGTATTTTTTCCTTCCAGAAACTGTTTTGGTCACATGAACTGTCATCCTTATTGTTCAGTCAAAGAGAAATCCTAGTGCAGCGCACTGCCAGACGCATTCCCGGCAACTAGAGTCATAAGTAGTTGCCAGCTTTCCTGTATTGTAGGACAGAGGATGGATGTCTGAGTGTGTGTGAAAGTTCTTGATTATTAGATATGTTGTTTGGGCCTCTGTCAGTGCTTTGGCATCCATCTTTCATGCTTGCATGCTTTGGACAAATGCTGCGTTAAAGCTTGGAATTCAGATTCAAACAATTTTATTTGTGCTCTTTTACAGACTCCTCTCAAGGGGCCTATGGCGGCCTTTTTAATGAAAAGTAGGGACAATCCTTTGAAAGCTCTAGGCATGGTCACTTTTATCATTAGTGTTTTAGTAGGAGTGACTGTCTTGATCTCTACGGCCATATACATGCGCAACTCAAAGTCCAACAGGATCATGCCGGTGCGTCGCATCATTAAGAGGCGACCCAGGGACCAGCAGCCCTGGACCTTCAAGATGCCTGTTATCAAATTTACCAACCCTGGAGAAAAGTTCCTCATCAACGACCCGGAGAACAGCCCCCAGCAGGAGACCGGCAGCCCCCGGCTGAAGCCCCCACCTCCCATTGCTCCTTGTCTTCCGCCTCCACCTCCCTCTAACACACGGCCCAGTGAAAGGCCCCGGGCAGTGCCAACAATATCTGGTGCACTGGCCTCCAGAGGCTCCAAGAAAACTAAGTCCAACCGCCGCAAAGAGGGAAACATCAGCTCTGCTTTAGTGTCGGAACTTAAAATGAAGCTTGAGCAGAAAATACATGAGAACAACCAAGGTTATTATTAACTTCAATGCACAAACGTCTTCTTTGATGGCACTTAACTCAATTCACCTGAGTTCCATGTGATGATGAGGTAATGCAAGCCTAGCTTTAGGTTATTTATGAGTAAACAAAATAAGAGGATGGTTTACATACTTATGTCTTAAGACAAGATATTAAAGAAGTAGGCTGCACTGTATTCTCAGCTGACCTTAGATAAAGACAGAAGCCAGCCTCAGTACTAGATAATTCACCACACTGCCATCTTGAGGAGGATTATCATTTTAGCAGTAAGAGGCATTACAGGAAATTGCACAGGGACAGGATTACTAAGACTTACTGTGCAAACATAAATGAATAACTTCCTGAAAAGTGTAATGTTCACGAGCCTGTGATGTTTTTAGCTCAAGAATGGCATTTTTGCCGAATACATACTGAAAAAAAAAATTGCTGTTGCTCATCAGAGCATGAATTGAAATGACACAATCATCAAAAAAAAATCACCACCACTTGTTATGAAGTGCTAAATGGATCTGTGTATATAATTTTACTGTATCTACATAAGCCGCTTGAAAGCTGAGAAATTGCTCTTTTGTATAACGACAATGTGCCACTGTAGGTTTTCACAATAAGAGCAGCTTGCTTTTATTTTATTGAGTGAGTAATTGTAGAAAAATGCTTTTATATAAGTGCATATGGATCTATTTGAAGTGTACAGCAGCTGTAAATATGGCAAGATACCCAGCTGTATCATGATGCAGTAAATACCGCAAAATAAAAATTAGACCATCTAAATCCTCTAGTTGGATATTGTTGGTAAAAATCAGTCATATGCTTGAAATTTTTGAGCTCAGATTACTATTTATATAAGCTGCTTGGACATTTATTTTATTCATATGGGTATTTAAATGTGGTGTCACACATTTAGGGTCTTTGCACTGCTATTTTCCATGTTACTCTTGAATGCCTTCAAATGTAGGCAAATACCCTATCATTGTTGAAAGAAATATCATGTTTCTTATTATATCTTAACATACTATTGTAAATAAGTTTAGGGAAACTATATATCTTACATATAAATAACACTTGCCTGGTAATTCAAAGTAACATATTTGTACTGTCTTTGTACTGTCTTGATTTTGAATAAATATTTGAAAAGAACTTGGTCTGTGCTCCATTTTATCCTAGTAGTTTAATTATGGGGGATTCTTCTTCTTGGTTAATTGTTGTTTGGTCAATGTAAAGTTTTAGTAAAGACAAAAACTAAAGCACTTACTGATTAAAGTAAAGAAAAGCATGCATATATTATTTTTGCACAGCTGCAAACAGTTCCTCTTGTCCCCTTAGTGGGAAAGGTCACTACAAATAATGGCTTACGTGGACTGGCTTGAGTACAACATTTAATTTTGATGTTTTGGTACTTGGAGTTTTTATAGTTTATATCATCTTATTAAGGTCATAGTAATGTAAGGGGAGGGGCCGCTAGTGCAAAGACCCACAGACCATTAATTTGTTACGTTACAGTGTTATAACAGTTATGTTTTGTTGGTCTCTCATTGTTACTGTGAATTCATGATGTGAACTTCAGTGTTTTCATGGCTGAGGTTGGAATTGAGTTTGGCTAGGGATGGGCCACCATGACTGAGACTTACAGTGGCAATTAATGATGTCTGGCCACTCTTTCTGTGTTAAAGTGCCAAAAAAAATTGCATTCCGGGGTTTGGAAAGTATATAAAGTCCTCTTCTTGTTTTGGCTGCTCTCTTTAGGGGGTACCATAGTGGATCATCTATCTCCATCTCATCCTATCCCTGGCATCCTTTTCTGTCACACCAACCCTTCTGCAGGTCCTCCTTCAGTACATCCATGACTCTTCTCTGTGGTCTTCCTCTTTTCCTCCTGCTTGGCAGCTCCATATTCAACATCCTTCATCCATTATATTCACTATCCTTCCTCTGTATATGTCCAAACCATCTCAGCCTTGCCTCTTTAACTTTGTTGCCAAAACGCTCAGCCTGAGCTGTCCCTCTGATATACTCATTTCTAATCCTGTCCCTCATGGCCTCTCCCAACTCAAGTTTGCCACCTCCAGCTCGGCCTCCTGTCTTTTTGCTTTGAATGAGTTGCAGGTCTGGACTGTAGACTGACCGCTTTAACTCTTTCGCTTTGCTGTATCTTACAATAATACATAAAATCTGTTTGTTTGTTTGTTTGTAAGCTCCTTCTACAAGAGCAGCAGATGAGCTACCAAAATCGGCACACAGGTACAGCTTAGGGCACTTAAGGTTCCTAGCTAGATCAGATATTATGACATCATTATGTTGCCTAGCAACCACCTACCAAATGGCTAAAATGACGCATTTGTAGCGTTTATGCACCTACAACAACTCATAAAAGGATCATTTTTAATTGCACAACAATAATGTGTAAATTGTGTGTGATACATCTTACATGATGATGATGATGCATGATGTTCTTTAGCAACCATCTAAGAGCAGACTAAAATCACAGGCAAATATGGACATGTACTATTTGCTATAATACATGTACAATGAGTTTTTCGATTGTCTCGCTGAAATAAACGAGGCCCTTGCTGAAAATGCACTGGATCACCCTTCCTGCTTTTAGTTTAGAAGTAAATTTATGCCATGTACTTGTACCCCAAAAATGTTGCCAGCAAGTCGAGTTGCTATTTGCAGCATTACATAATTCTTCCAATCTTTTTTTTTCTTTTTTTACCCCTGCCCCTACAATTTATATAGCATTACATTTTTGGATTAAATCAGTACATGAATTCGTTAATTATTTGAGTAAGACATTTTGGTCTTTTTGGTCCTTAAAACAAATATGATTATAATTGTATATTTTTTGAAGAAGAAGAAGAAGAAGAAACAGCCTTTATTGTCCCACAGAGGGGAAATTTGGGTGTAACAGCAGCCGCAGTTATTATATATATAAATATAATAATTTACACTATTGAGAAAAAGAATATATATATATGTATAAAAACAACAACAAACAAGATTAACCTTAATAATAATAATAATAATAATAATAACAATAATACTAATAATAATACTATATACAATGTACATGATGTGCCTGTGTGTTGAACCTTAACAGGCTGGACTATT
>JASGAU010370698.1:0-12101 GCA_030220045.1 Australoheros facetus | reverse complement strand
GCTGGGGAGAGGGAAGCCTGGGCTTCTCTGCTTAGGCTCCTGCCCCCGCGACCCGGCCCCGGATAAGCGGAAGAAAATGGATGGATGGATGGATGGATGAGGTTTTAAAATCACCCACAAAAATCGCTTCAAATGACCAAAAATGTCTGCAAAAATGCAAAACACAACATCGAGCGACCACCAGAAAAAAATCACAAAGACCCACAAATTGAACATTAGGAGACACAAAATGACCACAAAGAGATAATAAATGACCAGACACCAGACCAGATAAAGAATAGCTTCAAAGAGGTCAAATTTATCACAGAGAATGCAAAATAACCCAAAACAAGACCAAAAACAACAGAAAGACACACAAAAATTACACTAAAGTCACAAAATAGTCAAAAAAAAGTTGATTTTCAATGATCAGCATCACATATCTCATTCTTTTCTTCTTTCATTCTCCTTCCACTGATGAGGAGGTTGTGAGTACCACACGAGCGATGAAGATGATATCTAATGGAAATCTGAAGAGCTTCAAAAATCTATTCGTAACAACAAGCTCTAAACAAGAGCACAGATGTTGTTTGGTCGACTTTGATACAAACAGCAGTAAATGATCATTAGGCCGTTCATCTCACCGTGTTTTCAGAGACGCTGAATGTCAGCAGGGAACCCTCTCAGTGTCAAAACGCCTGGGAGGGGAATCTCCCTCCGCATTTACCCACGCCATTACCCACACAATCACCTCCAAATTAAACACAGCACGGGCAGCGCTTGCCCTTTTCCCCTTCCTGCAATAGAAGTTTCTCGTGACCCCCCCACCGCTCTGACGCTGATTAAACTTCCATTCGCTCTCGTTAATTAGTTCACGCCCTCTTTGAATCCAAACACTGAAGTGCTGGGGTCGATCAGCGGGGCTCCTCTGAGATCCACGGAATCCAATAAGCACCACGGGACTCAACGCTCGAGAGGAGGATACACGATGGAGGAGCTGACATAAATCAGAGCTACAGTCTCGAGTGTGTGCAGGTTTCCACACACAAGAGCAGCTGCTTCACACAAATCAGCAAATCAATCAGCGAGCTCAAAAAAGGCCCAAACTAAACAATCCTCAGAAAGTATTTGTCTTCATTAATGACGTCTTATCAGTGTTGGATGTAATGTGTTCCAAAGTCATGCATTACTTTCATCACATTACATTTTTCAATAGCGCACTAATGTAATGAGTTACTGGGCCAAATTCAGTATCCACATTACGGACACAATTATGTCTTTACTTGCTTTACAAGTAAAGCAAGTAAAGCTTGTCTGCACAGCAGACAAAGAAAAATACATCTGCACTAAAATCTGCTGATTTCAGTTCATTAGTGATTTGGTGCTATATATTTGGTGCAACTATAATTAAAATATGAAAACATAAAAGGAAAATGACCTAATTTACCACCAAAAGTACCAAAATGCATATAAAGAGTTCAAGAATGGACACAAGAAGGAAAAAAAACAACCTTAAAGGAGCACAAAATGATCACAAAGAGATTCCAAACAATCTAAAAGATGCACAAACAACCATAAAGATACAAAACAATTACCATTAATGCTGCAGTACCTCTGGGGTTGGAGACCACTGACCAAAGTTATTGCGACTGGGTGCAATCTCACTGCCTCTGAAATGTTAGCTTCACATACAGGAATCAGGTCTGTGTGGTCTGTGCCAGAGGGTGAGGGCCAAAGAACCATGGCTAAAATTAACTGAAAACGCAGGAACATCACACAACAGTGATGACAGCCACAAAGACTCACAAAGTGATCATTGAAACATGCAAAATGAAGCTAAAACACAAAAAAATCCAGGGGATTAAAAAAAATTGTCGTAATGGGACAAAACAGCCATAAATCCTCACAAAGGTGCCACAAGCAAGACAAAACAAACTTAAAGAAGTGTATATGATCACAAAGACACACACAATAATGAGCAACAACGATCCTGAAGACAGAAAAGACAAGAATGAAAAGGGGACAAAACACAAGCTACAGAAGGTACAGTAGGAGACAGGTTGATGGCAGTGCTCAGTGCATCAAGGGAAGCCCCTCAGCAGCCTGAGCCTGTAGCAACATAAATAAAGGATGCTCACTGTCACCTGATTCAGCCCTGATTATGAGACCAATCATATTTGTGGGTTTATCTGTAGTTTTGAAATGTACACATCACAAATGCCTATAATCACGTCTTTACTCTTAAGCGATGAAGAGAGTCTTCCACAGATCCCCGCAGGTTTTCATTTTTCTGGCCAGTGTGTGGGGTCAAACCTGTGTTTATTGATTTCTCCGTTTCTCAGCGGCAGGAATGTGAGCTGAAATGAAAACCTGCTGACACACAGGTCTCACATGTTGAAGGCAGTTGGAGAGGATGAGGAATATTAAGACCCCTTGAAGCTTCCTTTAAGCACTTCAAGTTTAGGAGTGCCTCTGTCATGCCCGATCGTCTCCAGCACCTCGTGAACTTAATGGGGTTTTCTTAATGAAATCTTGCTGTGATGTTGAGGGAGGATTCTGTGTACCCATGAGTGCTCCTCTACCAGCAGTGTCTTTATCACTAATCTACTGAAAACTGTGAGAAGTGAAAGCAGAAGAGGGGAATGCAAATGTTTTTGAGAGATTTATAGCAACAATTAAACACTTTGTCTGTGGTAGAGTTTGTCTTTAGGTCACACATCACTACATACATTTTACAATGTGAACATCCATGCTGCAAAGATGGCTCACATGGATGGCTACTGGACAATTAATTATTGACTTTCTAACCAACATTTTTGGATGTGTGGTTTAAATGAACTCGTTTATGCAGGCAGTAAGTCGACCCTAACAACATCAACCTGAATTTTCGAATCCACAAGCAACTATACGCTACAGTTGAAGCGATGTAAGTTTCAGACTGCAGAGGGCACACTTCCCTGTAGTTTCTTGGTTGTTTTTGAGCAATCATTCAATTAAGTTTTATTTATATAGCGCCAAATTACAACAACAGTTGCCCCAGGGTGTATACAGGGAAAACCCAACAGTCAAAACAACCCCCTATGAGCAAGCACTTGGTGACAGTGTTGATGAATAAAAGCGGTCATACCAAATATTGACTTTCAAGCTTGTTAGAACTGCACAACCTCTGTGTTTGCCTTATACTGTATTTCCATGTATGTTTGCATATATTTCAATAAATTGCTGCATGTATTTCACATTTTTGTAGCAAAATATAAAGAAGTGAAAAGTGACTCAAGAGTTTTGCACAATAGTGTAACTGAACATCTTATCCCTGCCCTCGTTACCTCACAATTACTGCAGCCCTTTTATACATGCCTGAATGATGGAGCAGCGTCCCGTCTGCAGTTAGTATAAAAAAGCATTTCATTGTTTCATTTGGGGTTAAAATGTTAATTGTTAAAATATTATTCCATCCATCCATCCATCCATCCATCCATCCATCCATCCATCCATCCATCCATCCATCCATCCATCCATCCATCCATCCATCCATCCATCCATCCATCCATTCTCTTCTGCTTATCATTTTATGGGTTTATTTTATAAATTAAGCTGCTTTTAAACTAAGGTGATGTCACATCATAAATCTGATTTATTCCATGGTTATTTTGGAAGGCGCACACACACACACACGAGCACGCACAGTCACACTATTAGAGGTGTCAGACCAGAAAACGCTTCTGTTTGTGGTTCTAGAGGGCGCACTTTGACCCAATGTAATTCCTGATTTTCATACCAATGAATCTGTGTGGAAAGACAAGGACGGGTTCCTTCAGATCAGACAGAATTTCTGATATCACGGGAGACTTTTCATGGATGATCCTGGACATAAAGGAGATCCCCCAGTGGGGCAACACTTTCCTCTGATCTCTAGATTAGGATGCAGGGCGTCGGCCTGTCTGGGCTCGTGTGTGATGAACGGTCTTGTTCCAACACTTGGGTTGTCACAGGAGAGCAGAGAAGGGCGAGCGACAAACAAGGAAAAGAGCCGGTGATCAATAACCTACAGGGAAAGGAATCTCGGACAACACATTCAGACAGAAAACATTAAACTTTCATGTTTGAGCCTCGACGGGATTCAGTCTGGAGGTGAAATAGCATCTGCACGAACGCCTCAGTGTCCCAAACTCCCCGGACGTCTTTACTTCTGACTCTGTCTCTTTTTAAACTTCTGAGGACTCGTGTCAACATTACGTGTTTGACGCTCCTTTTCATTTGAAATCCTCTGTTGCTGCACAGACATGTCTGGATGACACATTTAAAGCTTAAAAGATGGAAAGATATCTTAAGGTGCCTGCCTGCACAACTGAGAGGAAGTCTTCACTGTTAATTTTCACAGGTCACATAATTAATAAAAAAAAAATAACTCAGCTGCAGCCTGACAAGCACATCACACTGAGCCTCATGTCCAAATAAAATATTTAGTTTACAGCAATAGTATAGAAGCACTTTACAGCCTGATTGTACAGCTCACTACTGCTTAAATTATCCACCTCCTCCCTTGAGAGTCGAGGACAGTGTCCTGATATTTTTAGCTGGTCAGGCCGGTGAATAAACCAACAGGTTTAATTCATAACTAAGAGGATGAACAAGGACTCACACAATCTTTCAACATGGATTCATTCAGACAAGCTGCAAAAACTGAAATGCAAATAAACGGTTAAAAAAAGATTGTTAGCCTCCGTACACTACCACAGTGGATTTGAAATCAATCAAGATGTCACTGAAGTGCAGACAGAAGTGTTGCATTAACTGTTACAGCCATTTTTATAAATGCCCCATTTTCAGAGACGTGAAAGTAATCTTAATTATGAATATGAAGCTGTTTGTTTTTTAATGTTTGGAGGAAAATTTTTTGCAGCCAGTGACAGTCTGAAGTCTAGAAGCCATTGTCACAAACCGGGCTGCACAGCCACGAAACAAAGGGAAAGGCACAAATGTGCCAAATAAAACAGTGTTTATCTTAAAGAAACAAAGAACAATGTGTGCAGTCAGTATGATCAGTGCTGCAAGTGAGTGCATAAGAGAAGAAATGGTGCATGCAGCATTGTTCAAGGAAATAATTCAAAGCAAAATTGAAATAAAGTGACGCAGTACGGGGTGCCACACAGCAGATAACCTCTTGTAGAGCGTCGGCATGCTGGGCCCAGGTGTTGCCAGTGTTGCTGATTAGAAACAAGCCACACCTCCTCTCCACTGCCCACAGAAAAGAACTGCCACACAGACAGGCAAAAAGGAAGGCTGGGGGGAGAGGGTCGTCACATCATGGACTTCACCAAATGATGTTTCCTCAGAGATGTTTTGCCAGACCTTTACTGAGCTACTCTGCGGCTCACAGAACAAAGACTACCCTCACCAGCTGCAGTCCAGCACGGTCTGTCTGAACGAGGGATGAGATCTTCTCAGAAGCACCACCACAACCACAGCTGGGCCATATTTCCCCAGTTGGGTAAAACTTGGAAAGGAAGGCCTGAGGTTAGATGGTTACAAGTGAAAGAACTTTCAAAATGAGTCAGAGGAATATTGAACGTGAGTGAATCAGTTGTGGAAGATGTCACTCTCATAGACCAAAAAACAAATGAATAACATAAAATAAAGATGGAAATGGAAGCAAATGGAGTTGCTACATGTACTTGAGCACGGTGGTGCAGTGGTTAGCACTGCTGCCTCACAGTTAGAATAACATCTGGAAAGTCTGGGTTCGATTCCACCTATTCTCCCCGTGCTTGCGTGGGTTTCCTCCCACATTCCAAAGACATGCACTTACTGGGGTTAGGTTAATTGGCTACACTAAATTGCCCATAGGTGTGAATGAGAATGTTAGTGTTAAAGGTTGTTTGTGTCTCTGTGTCAGTAATATACCTCAGATGTTCATCCAAACCACATCCACGTAACTATTAAACAAACAAAAATGAGAATTTGTCACATGAAATGCACAGGAAAGATTCATGAAGTTTAAAGGTTTAGTCTGTTTCTGTGGTATGGACAGCTTGCATGTGATCCCAGCTTAGATTAAAATCAACCTTGACTTTCCATAAAAAACAGCCGTCTCCTTTGTGTATCTGCAGGCGTAGAGTCCCCCTCTTACTGAATCTGCAAACAGAGGCTGTTCTGTGCTGCTTCTCTCGTTCTAACAGACGCATGCACGCTTGTCGACAGGCACAGTTGCATAGATCCAAACCGATCTTTTCTTTTTCTCCTTGGCATTTGTTTTCTGTCGTCTTTTTGCTGTTGTGCTGGAAACAATAGCATCGCTGGCTGTTTCGCTCTCCTCCACTGAACCTCTTTTGTCTTATTTTTCTGACAGCGCTGTCCATAGTGGGAAGACTTAACGCCCTCTGCAGCTCTCACAGTCTTCAGGACAAATGCCATCAAATACTTCTCGAGGGCCCCGTGGATGGACCAAGCAGCCGCTCAGATAAATGTCCCGAGTGTGTGAAATGTTTTGACGGCTACCGACTTTATTTTTTTTATTTTTTTTTATTTTTCGCATACAAAATCAACAAGGGCAGGGAAACTGAGACTTGAAAACAGATGCTGCCCTGAAAGGAGACATGGCTGCAGAAACAGCACACACAACCTCAGATACCGCTGGCAGAAGCTTCTCAATGTGTCGGAGTCAACAAGTAATAATACTGCTGACAAAATATGCTATATTTAAGCATAATTTGAATCATTTGACACATTCTGCATGCTTATTACACTTAATCAACAAAACATATGTAAAGCATTAAAATGCCATTCGACTGAGCTGAAAGGCCAAACATTTCCTATCTTTGGCTACCTGTTTGACAGGAATGTTAGCTTTTCTACATTTTCTCTCTTTCTAAAGTGAATATTTTCAGCTTTTGAAGAACTAGACAAAACAAATCATCTGAAGACATCACTATGTGGCTCTGGACTGAAAGACTGCAGATCTGTTAGTGAGGGGTCCAGTGTCTTTGATCAAGAACTTGTGGACATATGAAGCTGTGAATCCAACCACCTTAATGCAGAATTTTTTCCTAAACATGGTTCAGTTTAGGAAAAAATTTATGATGATTTGGGTTGAGCTAGAGTCACACCTCATTTCTTTATGTTTTACTTCCAAGGAACCAGTCTTTCTTATAATTTTATAAAGGCTGCATTGAACAATAAAGGTGCTCATATCGATTTTCAAGCTTGTTAGAATTCTACTAAAACTCAGTTTTTGCCTTATATACTGTATTTCCATGTATGTTTGCACATTTTAATAAAACACTGCAGCTATTTAAGGCCTCAAGAAGGAGAACGGTTTGGGTAGCCGGCCAACTGACCCACACAACCTGAGCTGTAGATTGTGGCTGTGGGAAGGACAAAGTCAATCCGTCAGTCAGTACACCCATCCATCCATCCATCCATCTTCTTCTGCTTATCCATTTCAGGGTTGCAGGGGGCGCTGGAACCTATCCCATCTATATGAAGATGACTGAGCATATCTATGTGCTCAGAACTGATGCTTGCTCTGCACTTTGAGGCGATGTTTCCTGCTGCAGCAAACAGATGCTCTGATGGTATAAATGTTGCTGCAACACAGGAAGGACTTTGCCAGTGTTGCTGGGGTTGGATATCACACTGTATTTACTTTCCACCATGACAGCGGACTCTCCTTGGACAGAGGACACTCTCCAAAATACATCAAGACCTCTTTCTGCACTGTTTGATTTCCTCTTTGCCACTGGTGCTGGAGTCGAATGGAATGAAGCTGCATCCTTGACATTCATTACTGGCTTGTCTTCTGCTGTGCTGGAAGTTCCATTGTTACTTACATTGGACTGCCTTGCATCCACCATACTGACAGCATACAGCTGTCATACAGGTGAAATTCAGTAAATGAATCTATGCTTCATCAGCTTAAATTCAAACTCATCTCTGCCGTTCACCAGACCAACACAGAGCTTTACTGTAAACTCACCACAGTACAGCAAACTGACCTGTCTATCCTGCACTAAACTGCAGTATTTTCATGAAACCTTTGAATAACACAAAGTTAGTGTACCTCAGTTTGTTTTCTAGGACATTTCACAATATGAAAAAACACAACTTCACATCATATACAGATCCAAGATCTGATCTAAAAATGTAAGCTTTAAATTCCCAGGTTATCAGGTGTCACTGAGCAGTCCTTACCTTTAAATGTAACCTCTCTTCTTCCTCTCCTGTCCTCTTTCTTACATCTTTCTCAATGGCTGAGTGAACTTCTCACTCATTCATTTCTCTCCCTGGAAATACAGCAGCTGTTCCTTTAACTAGCAGACACACTGGGTGACAAACTGTTGATTATTTAGAAACATTGCATTTGAAATTACCTGCAACACGTTACTCCCTTTATGCTTGCCCCTCTTCTCTAGCACTAGCTAGATGATGAAGTACTGCGACCACAACCTATGGACCAAAAACATTATTCTGGATCATTCCAGCCTGCTGTAACCCCTGAGTACAGTGCTATAAATGATACATAAATTACATGGTTTTGTGATGTCTTTGTATGCGATAAACTCCGGGGATGAATAAGCCAAGACAATTGTACCTTATGTGTTACTGTTCCCTTCATTTAGGCTCAGATCGGTTGATGTTTGAAGGCGCGCAGTGACCAGAAATAAAAACTTCCCTCAGATGTTAAACCTAAAGTAACAAGTCTGTAAAATGTAAAGTAGAAAGCACCAATATTGGTGCAAAAATGTAGGAAGTAAAAGTAAAAAGTTGTCAGAAAAATAAATACTCAACTAAAGTACAGATACCTGAAAATTCTACTTAAGTACAGTAGCAAAGCATTTGTACTTTGTGACTTCCCAGCTCTGTCTCCAGCTTATGGGTTATCTGCCTTAAGCTGCCTGTTTGTCAGTTATACCACGGAGTCAACACTTCTGATATGAGGCATTCCTTTTCAGAGGAGCCACAGTATCCAAAGTCGTACACAGTACTGATGAGATAATCTACCTCACTGGGAGCAGAGTTTAGGTGGCTGCTCTGCACAGTGTTGGCACATGGCACTGATAAGCATAATGAAGGAATTAGATCCTTAAACAGCACTTTCAGAAAGACTTCTACTGTAATCAAATTTATTCCCCACTGCTGTGTAATCCATAAAAGTAAATGTAAATGTTATTAAGAAATTATCAAACAGGAGGGGGCTTTCAGGACATATTGTTAAGTCTTCAGTTTCTATGCCATATGTCAGGACACGATCCAGGGTGTGATTAAAGTGCCGTGTGGGCTCATTTACATTTGAGAGAAGCCAATCAGCATCTGCATGCATATTAAAATCATGCACTATAATTATTTTATCTGGACTGAGCGATAAAACTGATAAGAAGTCTGAGAAATCAGAGAGAAACTCTGAGTAAGGACCAGGTGGATGATCGATAACAACAAATCTGTTTTTTGAATTTTATATTAGGGTGGCCAAGGCTAAGAGTCAGCCTTTCAAATGAATTAAAACCCTGTCTGGGTTTTTGGTTAATTAATAAGCTGGAGTGGAAGATTGCTGCTACACCTCCTCCTTGACCTGTGCTTCAAGCATTCTCACAGTATGACTCTGAGGTGTTGATTCATTTAAACTAACAAATTCATCCTGCTGTAATCAGGTTTCTGTAAGGCAGAATAATTCAATATGTTGATTGATTATTGAATCATTTACTAACAGGGACATTAGAACCACTGTCATAGACAACAGCTTTTACTTTCTGTGGTGGAATGTTGAATTTGGTAATAACATCCTCAAGCCACTCTGCAATATTTCCAGCCATATGTGTCTATTGTTGTCAGGCTGTGGGTCTTTATTTCCCAGGTCTCCACAGTGAAGTGAAAATTTACCTGTGTAACAACAGCCATGCAAATGTTGGTTGTAAGCGAAATTTTCTCTGACTGTGCTCCTCACCTTCTTCTCCATCGTGGATCAAACAAACCACCAAAGCAAAGAATTTGCATCAATTATTTTTCGCAATCCAGTTATTCAAGTTACTCAGTGAATCATTTCAGTTGAACAGATCAAGAGGTCACATGATGTTAGATCAATACTAGATTATTATTTTCCAATCAGAATCTTTTTTGGCTGCTTTTTAGTTGCACCACAGCAAGTTGTTTTTCGCCATGTCTGTGTTCATTCACTTCTTCAGAACAGACTCTGATGTATATTACAAACAAACTTCCAAACTTTGGAATTATTCCTGAACATCACTTTACTAACTCTCACTGACCATAGTTTGAACCCGTTTGAAGAATGGACATGTGATGTTTTGTTAGAGTGACAGAAAAAAGAGGGAAGGAAAACCTCCCCAACAGCAGACTGAGTATATACCAACTGACCCAAATACATTTTTTAGATACTGGAAAACCCACTGTCTGGAATGCCGCAAACTGAAATAGACTGGCATGCTCACTTGTGCCTGTCCACTGGTTGGAAAACTAAGCTGAAGAAGAAGAATTATTGTTTCTCTTACTGTCAGTGAGATTATGCAAAAGAAAGACAAGGCTTAGTTTCATTCAACATGGTGGGAAGCTAGGATATCAGGAAAGAGAGAATTCATTAATCCATACTGATGCAGATCTGGATCTTTCATAAACTCCAAAACAGTCCGCTGGCCTTAGCGGATGGCTGCTTTCTCCATGTTCCCTTTGAGCTGTTCACACTTCACTGAGTTCCACTTTCTAATTTGTGCTGTTATCTTGCTTTTCTTGCTCTTGCATGTTAGAACATCCATGAGTTTTGGATGTTTAGGTGATAAAAAGGCACAAAGTGAACAGTTCAGAGAAAACAACTCAGCTGTAGAACTGATAAAATATTCTTAATTTTTATTAAATCTATACCTATGGCAGTATGGCTTCATCCTGAGACAGAGTTGAATACTGAAGGTGAATGACTTTAAATAAATGGGATCAACAATCCAAAGTAACAGATTTTGCATAAGAGAGGCGAAGAAGAAAATGCAGGCAGGATGAAGTGGTTGGAGACAAGCATCAGGGGTGATTTGTGACAGAAGGATAGCAGTAAGTGTGAAAGAGAAGGTTGGCAGTGACACCTTCTATGAGGGATGGTTGGAGACAAAAAGACAGGTGGCAGAGATGGAGATGTTAAGATCTTCACTGGAAGTGACCAGAATGGACAGGATTAAAAATGAGTCCATCAGAGGGACAGCTCAGGCTGAAGAGTTAGGAAACAAAGTTAGAGTGGCAGAGATGGTTTGGACAAAGGACCTTGAAGATGGAGCTGCCAGGCAGGAGGAAAAGAGGAAGACCACAGAGAAGATTCATGGATGTAGTGAAGGACATGCAGAGGAGGATGCTGGGATAGGGGGAGATGGAGGCAGATGATCTGCTGTGGAGACCCCCAAAGGCAGCAGCTGAAAGAAGAAAATGATGAAATTTCTTTGTGCCTTCACTTTGAGGAATGTTCTTATATTGTTGAACTATTTGCCCACAGAGTGAGGTATCCCTCCCCATCTTTTCTTTAGAAAGACTCTCTGTCCTGTGGGGTGTGTGTTTGCAGTGTGGGTGGTGGGTGCCTGGAGCAAGGTGGTGTCCTGGGGGTGTGGCCACTCAGGCCCTGGACCTGCCTTCCCTGCACTGCTGTTGGGTGTAGGGAACTGGGGTGTCTAGTGAGCAAGCAGTTAGCTGGCTCTCTTACTCCGGGGGGGTAGTCCTCTACCTCCCGGTCATATTTATCCTGACCCTTCCCCTCCTCCCACTCAGTTAAACATCACATTACACACACGTAGGTTTTTGGGGGAGGGGGGCTCGTGCTCCAGTGAGTATGGCCCCCTCCTCGGCTCTGCTGACTGTGTTGCTTGATGTCCCACTCCTCCTTTTTAATTGCATCAGTCAGTTTACAACACATCACAATACATATAGGGCCTTGGGGGGCAGGTGTGTCACTTGTCTGCCACTGCTGCCTGCTCCTCAATTTTATTTACATTTTAGACATTGAGGGCCTTGGGGGGGCAGTGTGGATGAGCGCTGTTAATCAGTGCTCATATTACATCTGTCCCTCCAATTTTAATAGCACCATAGCTTTCACACAGTCATTAACATTCCTCTCATTACATACACTCACATCACCCCCC